>CARXXK010000002.1:15992599-16255845 GCA_949089665.1 Macrosiphum euphorbiae | reverse complement strand
AAGCACATTACTCGTGTACAATGTACTTACATTAATATTGAACTCTGAAAAGTGTTATATACAACCCTGTATGATAAGACTGCACCGATAATTTTATAGAACTTGTATAAGTATAGCAATGAAACATTCGTTTATATTCGATTGGTATTCAGACACTTAAGTTATAGCTCTCTTACTAACAAGCGTATACCGATATAAATAAATACAAAATTATTATTGATTCGAACACCCAAGTGTGTTTATCAAAAATTCTCAAAACGTAAAGAAACTTATTTAAATTGATCATAGTTACTTGACATAATATAAGTGTAAAGTTAAAAAGTAAATTTAAAAATTAAAGTAGAGAAAAAGAGTACCACAATCGTCTATTAGTTTAGCTTATTAGATGTGAAGAGATATTGTATATCATTATAACATAATCCTTACATTGTATCATTTTCATAAATTTAAGATATTGACGTATATCAACTACATCTTGTCTAGGTTAGTTTTCTCTGTGTTATTGTTGAATTCAAATGAAATATATTTTATTTGGAAGACGCCAACTGAGCCGACGTTGTCTGACTTGATGTGCTGCTACCTGAAAAATAAAATTCTGTTTAATTATGGAAAAACTATTTTCAACGATTTAAAAAACGAAGTAAAAGGTCTAATTAAATGTTTATGTGAAAGTGAACCTAATAATACCAATAACATTATTAATATAATAATAGAAATAAATAAAATAAATACTGATCTTGATGATTATGTGTATATCAATAACATCATAAAAAGTCTACATGTCTAAACATAATATAATATATTAAGATGTACCTATAATATGCAATGCTGATGTTAATTGTTGTTTCTAAAGTTTTTTTTATCATGTTATGTTTATTTAATTATATCATATTTTTATTTGTTTATGTATTTTACTTTAAACGAATTGTAATATTGTTGAACTATGTATAAAAGATACAAGCTTTTAGCTCAGTTAGTAATCGTATCAGCTATTATTAATGTAATTTATTGTTATCCTTTTGGTTGATTAAAAAAAATTAAAATTAATGTTTAATAACTATTTATAGTAAATATTTTCTCAAAACACAATTAACGATTGACGTTTTTGTCTTCTTCATTTTATCATAATTCACAATAAATACTATTATTGATAATTTGCACAATATGCAGTATTGATTAACAATAACAATAATATTACATGGATGGTTAAAAAGTGTGTATTAATCGTTTTTTATATGTTATTTAAATTATTTAAATTCGCTTAAAACTTTTAGGTTAAGCACATTACTCGTGTACAATGTACTTACATTAATATTGAACTCTGAAAAAGTGTTATATTACAACCCTGTATGATAAGACTGCACCGATAATTTTATAGAACTTGTATAAGTATAGCAATGAAACATTCGTTTATATTCGATTGGTATTCAGACACTTAAGTTATAGCTCTCTTACGAATAAGCGTATACCGATATAAATAAATACAAAATTATTATTGATTCGAACAACCCAAGTGTGTTTATCAAAAAATTCTCAAAACGTAAAGATAACTTAATTTAAATTGATCATAGTTACTTGACATAATATAAGTGTGAAAGTTAAAAGATTAAATTTAAAAAATTGAAAGTAGGAGAAAAAGAGTACCACAATCGGTGCTATTAGTTTAGCTTATTAGATGTGAAAGAGATTGTATTCATTATATACATAAATCGTACATTGTATCATTTTCATAAATTTTGATATTGCCAGTATATCAACTACATCTTGTCTAGTTAGTTTTACTCTGTGTTATTTTTAATTCAAATGAAATAATATTTTATTTGGAAGACGGCCAACTGAGCCTACGTTGTCTGACTTGATGTGCTGCTACCTGAAAAAATAAAATTCTTTTAATTATGTAAAAACTATTGTCAACGATTTAAAAAACGAAGTAAAAGGTTCTAATTAAATGTTTATGTGAATTGAACCTAATAATACCAATAACATTATTAATATAATAGATAGAAATAAAATAAAATAAATATGATCTTGACTGATAATGTGTATATCAATAAACTCATAAAAGCGTCTACATGTCTAAACATAATATAATATATTAAGATGTACCTATAATATGCAATGCTGATGTTAAATTGTTGTTTCTAAAGTTGTTTTTTTATCATGTTATGTTTATTTAATTATATCATATTTTTATTTGTTTATGTATTTTACTTTAAACGAATTGTAATATTGTTGAACTATGTATAAAAGATACAAGATTTTAGCTCCGTTAGTAATCGTTATCAGCTATTATTAATGTAATTTATTGTTATCCTTTTGGTTGATTAAAAAAAATTAAAATTAGTGTTTAATAACTATTTATAGTAAATATTTTCTCAAAACACAATTAACGATTGACGTTTTTGTCTTCTTCATTTTATCATAATTCACAATAAATACTATTATTGATAATTTGCACAATATGCAGTATTGATTCACAATAACAATAATATTACATGGATGGTTAAAAAGTGTGTATTAATCGTTTTTTATATGTTATTTAAATTATTTAAATTCGCTTAAAACTTTTAGGTTAAGCACATTACTCGTGTACAATGTACTTACATTAATATTGAACTCTGAAAAAGTGTTATATTACAACCCTGTATGATAAGACTGCACCGATAATTTTATAGAACTTGTATAAGTATAGCAATGAAACATTCGTTTATATTCGATTGGTATTCAGACACTTAAGTTATAGCTCTCTTACTAATAAGCGTATAAAAATATGAATAAATATAAAATTATTGTTTAAAAGATAACTTAATTTAAATTGATCAAAGTTACTTGAGATAATATTTAGTGTAAAGTTAAAAATTAAATTTAAAAATAAAAGTAGAGAAAAAGGGTACCACAATCGTCTATTAGTTTAGCTTATTAGATGTGAAGAGATATTGTATATCAATGTATAACATAATTCCTTACATTGTATCATTTTCATAAATTTAAGATATTGACATATATCAACTACATCTTGTCTAGGTTAGTTTTCTCTGTGTTATTGTTGAATTCAAATGAAATATATTTTATTTGGAAGACGCCAACTGAGCCGACGTTGTCTGACTTGATGTGCTGCTACCTGAAAAATAAAATTCTGTTTTAATTATGGAAAAACTATTTTCAACGATTTAAAAACGAAGTAAAGGTCTAATTAAATGTTTATGTGAAAGTGAACCTAATAATACCAATAACATTATTAATATAATAAATAGAAATAAAATAAAATAAATACTGATCTTGATGATAATGTGTATATCAATAACATCATAAAAAGTCTACATGTCTAAACATAATATAATATATTAAGATGTACCTATAATATGCAATGCTGATGTTAATTGTTGTTTCTAAAGTTTTTTTTATCATGTTATGTTTATTTAATTATATCATATTTTTATTTGTTTATGTATTTTACTTTAACGAATTGTAATATTGTTGAACTTATGTATAAAGATACAAGCTTTTAGCTCAGTTAGTAATCGTATCAGCTATTATTAATGTAATTTATTGTTATCCTTTTGGTTGATTAAAAAAAATTAAAATTAATGTTTAATAACTATTTATAGTAAATATTTTCTCAAAACACAATTAACGATTGACGTTTTTGTCTTCTTCATTTTATCATAATTCACAATAAATACTATTATTGATAATTTGCACAATATGCAGTATTGATTCACAATAACAATAATATTACATGGATGGTTAAAAAGTGTGTATTAATCGTTTTTTATATGTTATTTAAATTATTTAAATTCGCTTAAAACTTTTAGGTTAAGCACATTACTCGTGTACAATGTACTTACATTAATATTGAACTCTGAAAAAGTGTTATATTACAACCCTGTATGATAAGACTGCACCGATAATTTTATAGAACTTGTATAAGTATAGCAATGAAACATTCGTTTATATTCGATTGGTATTCAGACACTTAAGTTATAGCTCTCTTACTAATAAGCGTATAAAAATATGAATAAATACAAAATTATTGTTTAAAAGATAACTTAATTTAAATTGATCAAAGTTACTTGAGATAATATTTAGTGTAAAGTTAAAAATTAAATTTAAAAATAAAAGTAGAGAAAAAGGGTACCACAATCGTCTATTAGTTTAGCTTATTAGATGTGAAGAGATATTGTATATCAATGTATAACATAATTCCTTACATTGTATCATTTTCATAAATTTAAGATATTGACATATATCAACTACATCTTGTCTAGGTTAGTTTTCTCTGTGTTATTGTTGAATTCAAATGAAATATATTTTATTTGGAAGACGCCAACTGAGCCGACGTTGTCTGACTTGATGTGCTGCTACCTGAAAAATAAAATTCTGTTTAATTATGGAAAAACTATTTTCAACGATTTAAAAAACGAAGTAAAAGGTCTAATTAAATGTTTATGTGAAAGTGAACCTAATAATACCAATAACATTATTAATATAATAAATAGAAATAAAATAAAATAAATACTGATCTTGATGATAATGTGTATATCAATAAAATCATAAAAAGTCTACATGTCTAAACATAATATAATATATTAATATGTACCTATAATATGCAATGCTGATGTTAATTGTTGTTTCTAAAGTTTTTTTTATCATGTTATGTTTATTTAATTATATCATATTTTTATTTGTTTATGTATTTTACTTTAAACGAATTGTAATATTGTTGAACTATGTATAAAAGATACAAGCTTTTAGCTCAGATAGTAATCGTATCAGCTATTATTAATGTATTTTATTGTTATCCTTTTGGTTGATGAAAAAAAATTAAAATTAATGTTTAATACTATTTTATAGTAAATATTTTCTCAAAACACACCTAACGATTGACGTTTTTGTCTTCTTCATTTTATTATAACTCACAATAAATACTATTATAGATAATTTGCACAATATGCAGCATTGATTCACAATAACAATAATATTACATGGATGGTTAAAAAGTGTGTATTAATCGTTTTTTTTTTGTATGTTATTTAAATTATTTAAATTCGCTTAAAACTTTTAGGTTAAGCACATTACTCGTGTACAATGTACTTACATTAATATTGAACTCTGAAAAAGTGTTATATTACAACCCTGTATGATAAGACTACACCGATATTTTTATAGAACTTGTATAAGTATAGCAATGAAACATTCGTTTATATTCGATTGGTATTCAGACACTTAAGTTATAGCTCTCTTACTAACAAGCGTATACCGATATAAATAAATACAAAATTATTATTGATTCGAACAACCCAAGTGTGTTTATCAAAAAATTCTCAAAACGTAAAGATAACTTAATTTAAATTGATCATAGTTACTTGACATAATATAAGTGTAAAGTTAAAAAGTAAATTTAAAAATTAAAGTAGAGAAAAAGAGTACCACAATCGTCTATTAGTTTAGCTTATTAGATGTGAAGAGATATTGTATATCATTATATAACATAAATCCTTACATTGTATCATTTTCATAAATTTAAGATATTGACGTATATCAACTACATCTTGTCTAGGTTAGTTTTCTCTGTGTTATTGTTGAATTCAAATGAAATATATTTTATTTGGAAGACGCCAACTGAGCCGACGTTGTCTGACTTGATGTGCTGCTACCTGAAAAATAAAATTCTGTTTAATTATGGAAAAACTATTTTCAACGATTTAAAAAACGAAGTAAAAGGTCTAATTAAATGTTTATGTGAAAGTGAACCTAATAATACCAATAACATTATTAATATAATAAATAGAAATAAAATAAAATAAATACTGATCTTGATGATAATGTGTATATCAATAACATCATAAAAAGTCTACATGTCTAAACATAATATAATATATTAAGATGTACCTATAATATGCAATGCTGATGTTAATTGTTGTTTCTAAAGTTTTTTTTATCATGTTATGTTTATTTAATTATATCATATTTTTATTTGTTTATGTATTTTACTTTAAACGAATTGTAATATTGTTGAACTATGTATAAAAGATACAAGCTTATAGCTCAGTTAGTAATCGTATCAGCTATTATTAATGTAATTTATTGTTATCCTTTTGGTTGATTAAAAAAAATTAAAATTAATGTTTAATAACTATTTATAGTAAATATTTTCTCAAAACACAATTAACGATTGACGTTTTTGTCTTCTTCATTTTATCATAATTCACAATAAATACTATTATTGATAATTTGCACAATATGCAGTATTGATTCACAATAACAATAATATTACATGGATGGTTAAAAAGTGTGTATTAATCGTTTTTTATATGTTATTTAAATTATTTAAATTCGCTTAAAACTTTTAGGTTAAGCACATTACTCGTGTACAATGTACTTACATTAATATTGAACTCTGAAAAAGTGTTATATTACAACCCTGTATGATAAGACTGCACCGATAATTTTATAGAACTTGTATAAGTATAGCAATGAAACATTCGTTTATATTCGATTGGTATTCAGACACTTAAGTTATAGCTCTCTTACTAATAAGCGTATAAAAATATGAATAAATATAAAATTATTGTTTAAAAGATAACTTAATTTAAATTGATCAAAGTTACTTGAGATAATATTTAGTGTAAAGTTAAAAATTAAATTTAAAAATAAAAGTAGAGAAAAAGGGTACCACAATCGTCTATTAGTTTAGCTTATTAGATGTGAAGAGATATTGTATATCAATGTATAACATAATTCCTTACATTGTATCATTTTCATAAATTTAAGATATTGACATATATCAACTACATCTTGTCTAGGTTAGTTTTCTCTGTGTTATTGTTGAATTCAAATGAAATATATTTTATTTGGAAGACGCCAACTGAGCCGACGTTGTCTGACTTGATGTGCTGCTACCTGAAAAATAAAATTCTGTTTAATTATGGAAAAACTATTTTCAACGATTTAAAAAACGAAGTAAAAGGTCTAATTAAATGTTTATGTGAAAGTGAACCTAATAATACCAATAACATTATTAATATAATAAATAGAAATAAAATAAAATAAATACTGATCTTGATGATAATGTGTATATCAATAACATCATAAAAAGTCTACATGTCTAAACATAATATAATATATTAAGATGTACCTATAATATGCAATGCTGATGTTAATTGTTGTTTCTAAAGTTTTTTTTATCATGTTATGTTTATTTAATTATATCATATTTTTATTTGTTTATGTATTTTACTTTAAACGAATTGTAATATTGTTGAACTATGTATAAAAGATACAAGCTTTTAGCTCAGTTAGTAATCGTATCAGCTATTATTAATGTAATTTATTGTTATCCTTTTGGTTGATTAAAAAAAATTAAAATTAATGTTTAATAACTATTTATAGTAAATATTTTCTCAAAACACAATTAACGATTGACGTTTTTGTCTTCTTCATTTTATCATAATTCACAATAAATACTATTATTGATAATTTGCACAATATGCAGTATTGATTCACAATAACAATAATATTACATGGATGGTTAAAAAGTGTGTATTAATCGTTTTTTATATGTTATTTAAATTATTTAAATTCGCTTAAAACTTTTAGGTTAAGCACATTACTCGTGTACAATGTACTTACATTAATATTGAACTCTGAAAAAGTGTTATATTACAACCCTGTATGATAAGACTGCACCGATAATTTTATAGAACTTGTATAAGTATAGCAATGAAACATTCGTTTATATTCGATTGGTATTCAGACACTTAAGTTATAGCTCTCTTACTAATAAGCGTATAAAAATATGAATAAATACAAAATTATTGTTTAAAAGATAACTTAATTTAAATTGATCAAAGTTACTTGAGATAATATTTAGTGTAAAGTTAAAAATTAAATTTAAAAATAAAAGTAGAGAAAAAGGGTACCACAATCGTCTATTAGTTTAGCTTATTAGATGTGAAGAGATATTGTATATCAATGTATAACATAATTCCTTACATTGTATCATTTTCATAAATTTAAGATATTGACATATATCAACTACATCTTGTCTAGGTTAGTTTTCTCTGTGTTATTGTTGAATTCAAATGAAATATATTTTATTTGGAAGACGCCAACTGAGCCGACGTTGTCTGACTTGATGTGCTGCTACCTGAAAAATAAAATTCTGTTTAATTATGGAAAAACTATTTTCAACGATTTAAAAAACGAAGTAAAAGGTCTAATTAAATGTTTATGTGAAAGTGAACCTAATAATACCAATAACATTATTAATATAATAAATAGAAATAAAATAAAATAAATACTGATCTTGATGATAATGTGTATATCAATAAAATCATAAAAAGTCTACATGTCTAAACATAATATAATATATTAATATGTACCTATAATATGCAATGCTGATGTTAATTGTTGTTTCTAAAGTTTTTTTTATCATGTTATGTTTATTTAATTATATCATATTTTTATTTGTTTATGTATTTTACTTTAAACGAATTGTAATATTGTTGAACTATGTATAAAAGATACAAGCTTTTAGCTCAGATAGTAATCGTATCAGCTATTATTAATGTATTTTATTGTTATCCTTTTGGTTGATGAAAAAAAATTAAAATTAAAGTTTAATACATTTTTATAGTAAATATTTTCTCAAAACACAATTAACGATTGACGTTTTTGTCTCCTTCATTTTATCATAACTCACAATAAATACTATTATAGATAATTTGCACAATATGCAGCATTGATTCACAAAAACAATAATATTACATGGATGGTTAAAAAGTGTGTATTAATCGTTTTTTTTTTGTATGTTATTTAAATTATTTAAATTCGCTTAAAACTTTTAGGTTAAGCACATTACTCGTGTACAATGTACTTACATTAATATTGAACTCTGAAAAAGTGTTATATTACAACCCTGTATGATAAGACTACACCGATATTTTTATAGAACTTGTATAAGTATAGCAATGAAACATTCGTTTATATTCGATTGGTATTCAGACACTTAAGTTATAGCTCTCTTACTAACAAGCGTATACCGATATAAATAAATACAAAATTATTATTGATTCGAACAACCCAAGTGTGTTTATCAAAAAATTCTCAAAACGTAAAGATAACTTAATTTAAATTGATAATAGTTACTTGACATAATATAAGTGTAAAGTTAAAAAGTAAATTTAAAAATTAAAGTAGAGAAAAAGAGTACCACAATCGTCTATTAGTTTAGCTTATTAGATGTGAAGAGATATTGTATATCATTATATAACATAAATCCTTACATTGTATCATTTTCATAAATTTAAGATATTGACGTATATCAACTACATCTTGTCTAGGTTAGTTTTCTCTGTGTTATTGTTGAATTCAAATGAAATATATTTTATTTGGAAGACGCCAACTGAGCCGACGTTGTCTGACTTGATGTGCTGCTACCTGAAAAATAAAATTCTGTTTAATTATGGAAAAACTATTTTCAACGATTTAAAAAACGAAGTAAAAGGTCTAATTAAATGTTTATGTGAAAGTGAACCTAATAATACCAATAACATTATTAATATAATAAATAGAAATAAAATAAAATAAATACTGATCTTGATGATAATGTGTATATCAATAACATCATAAAAAGTCTACATGTCTAAACATAATATAATATATTAATATGTACCTATAATATGCAATGCTGATGTTAATTGTTGTTTCTAAAGTTTTTTTTATCATGTTATGTTTATTTAATTATATCATATTTTTATTTGTTTATGTATTTTACTTTAAACGAATTGTAATATTGTTGAACTATGTATAAAAGATACAAGCTTTTAGCTCAGTTAGTAATCGTATCAGCTATTATTAATGTAATTTATTGTTATCCTTTTGGTTGATTAAAAAAAATTAAAATTAATGTTTAATAACTATTTATAGTAAATATTTTCTCAAAACACAATTAACGATTGACGTTTTTGTCTTCTTCATTTTATCATAATTCACAATAAATACTATTATTGATAATTTGCACAATATGCAGTATTGATTCACAATAACAATAATATTACATGGATGGTTAAAAAGTGTGTATTAATCGTTTTTTATATGTTATTTAAATTATTTAAATTCGCTTAAAACTTTTAGGTTAAGCACATTACTCGTGTACAATGTACTTACATTAATATTGAACTCTGAAAAAGTGTTATATTACAACCCTGTATGATAAGACTGCACCGATAATTTTATAGAACTTGTATAAGTATAGCAATGAAACATTCGTTTATATTCGATTGGTATTCAGACACTTAAGTTATAGCTCTCTTACTAATAAGCGTATAAAAATATGAATAAATACAAAATTATTGTTTAAAAGATAACTTAATTTAAATTGATCAAAGTTACTTGAGATAATATTTAGTGTAAAGTTAAAAATAAAATTTAAAAATAAAAGTAGAGAAAAAGGGTACCACAATCGTCTATTAGTTTAGCTTATTAGATGTGAAGAGATATTGTATATCAATGTATAACATAATTCCTTACATTGTATCATTTTCATAAATTTAAGATATTGACATATATCAACTACATCTTGTCTAGGTTAGTTTTCTCTGTGTTATTGTTGAATTCAAATGAAATATATTTTATTTGGAAGACGCCAACTGAGCCGACGTTGTCTGACTTGATGTGCTGCTACCTGAAAAATAAAATTCTGTTTAATTATGGAAAAACTATTTTCAACGATTTAAAAAACGAAGTAAAAGGTCTAATTAAATGTTTATGTGAAAGTGAACCTAATAATACCAATAACATTATTAATATAATAAATAGAAATAAAATAAAATAAATACTGATCTTGATGATAATGTGTATATCAATAAAATCATAAAAAGTCTACATGTCTAAACATAATATAATATATTAATATGTACCTATAATATGCAATGCTGATGTTAATTGTTGTTTCTAAAGTTTTTTTTATCATGTTATGTTTATTTAATTATATCATATTTTTATTTGTTTATGTATTTTACTTTAAACGAATTGTAATATTGTTGAACTATGTATAAAAGATACAAGCTTTTAGCTCAGATAGTAATCGTATCAGCTATTATTAATGTATTTTATTGTTATAATTTTGGTTGATGAAAAAAAATTAAAATTAAGTTTAATACATTTTATAGTAAATATTTTCTCAAAACACAATTAACGATTGACGTTTTTGTCTCCTTCATTTTATCATAACTCACAATAAATACTATTATAGATAATTTGCACAATATGCAGCATTGATTCACAATAACAATAATATTACATGGATGGTTAAAAAGTGTGTATTAATCGTTTTTTTTTGTATGTTATTTAAATTATTTAAATTCGCTTAAAACTTTTAGGTTAAGCACATTACTCGTGTACAATGTACTTACATTAATATTGAACTCTGAAAAAGTGTTATATTACAACCCTGTATGATAAGACTACACCGATATTTTTATAGAACTTGTATAAGTATAGCAATGAAACATTCGTTTATATTCGATTGGTATTCAGACACTTAAGTTATAGCTCTCTTACTAACAAGCGTATACCGATATAAATAAATACAAAATTATTATTGATTCGAACAACCCAAGTGTGTTTATCAAAAAATTCTCAAAACGTAAAGATAACTTAATTTAAATTGATAATAGTTACTTGACATAATATAAGTGTAAAGTTAAAAAGTAAATTTAAAAATTAAAGTAGAGAAAAAGAGTACCACAATCGTCTATTAGTTTAGCTTATTAGATGTGAAGAGATATTGTATATCATTATATAACATAAATCCTTACATTGTATCATTTTCATAAATTTAAGATATTGACGTATATCAACTACATCTTGTCTAGGTTAGTTTTCTCTGTGTTATTGTTGAATTCAAATGAAATATATTTTATTTGGAAGACGCCAACTGAGCCGACGTTGTCTGACTTGATGTGCTGCTACCTGAAAAATAAAATTCTGTTTAATTATGGAAAAACTATTTTCAACGATTTAAAAAACGAAGTAAAAGGTCTAATTAAATGTTTATGTGAAAGTGAACCTAATAATACCAATAACATTATTAATATAATAAATAGAAATAAAATAAAATAAATACTGATCTTGATGATAATGTGTATATCAATAACATCATAAAAAGTCTACATGTCTAAACATAATATAATATATTAAGATGTACCTATAATATGCAATGCTGATGTTAATTGTTGTTTCTAAAGTTTTTTTTATCATGTTATGTTTATTTAATTATATCATATTTTTATTTGTTTATGTATTTTACTTTAAACGAATTGTAATATTGTTGAACTATGTATAAAAGATACAAGCTTTTAGCTCAGTTAGTAATCGTATCAGCTATTATTAATGTAATTTATTGTTATCCTTTTGGTTGATTAAAAAAAATTAAAATTAATGTTTAATAACTATTTATAGTAAATATTTTCTCAAAACACAATTAACGATTGACGTTTTTGTCTTCTTCATTTTATCATAATTCACAATAAATACTATTATTGATAATTTGCACAATATGCAGTATTGATTCACAATAACAATAATATTACATGGATGGTTAAAAAGTGTGTATTAATCGTTTTTTATATGTTATTTAAATTATTTAAATTCGCTTAAAACTTTTAGGTTAAGCACATTACTCGTGTACAATGTACTTACATTAATATTGAACTCTGAAAAAGTGTTATATTACAACCCTGTATGATAAGACTGCACCGATAATTTTATAGAACTTGTATAAGTATAGCAATGAAACATTCGTTTATATTCGATTGGTATTCAGACACTTAAGTTATAGCTCTCTTACTAATAAGCGTATACCGATATAAATAAATACAAAATTATTGTTTAAAAGATAACTTAATTTAAATTGATCAAAGTTACTTGAGATAATATTTAGTGTAAAGTTAAAAATTAAATTTAAAAATAAAAGTAGAGAAAAAGGGTACCACAATCGTCTATTAGTTTAGCTTATTAGATGTGAAGAGATATTGTATATCAATGTATAACATAATTCCTTACATTGTATCATTTTCATAAATTTAAGATATTGACATATATCAACTACATCTTGTCTAGGTTAGTTTTCTCTGTGTTATTGTTGAATTCAAATGAAATATATTTTATTTGGAAGACGCCAACTGAGCCGACGTTGTCTGACTTGATGTGCTGCTACCTGAAAAATAAAATTCTGTTTAATTATGGAAAAACTATTTTCAACGATTTAAAAAACGAAGTAAAAGGTCTAATTAAATGTTTATGTGAAAGTGAACCTAATAATACCAATAACATTATTAATATAATAAATAGAAATAAAATAAAATAAATACTGATCTTGATGATAATGTGTATATCAATAAAATCATAAAAAGTCTACATGTCTAAACATAATATAATATATTAATATGTACCTATAATATGCAATGCTGATGTTAATTGTTGTTTCTAAAGTTTTTTTTTATCATGTTATGTTTATTTAATTATATCATATTTTTATTTGTTTATGTATTTTACTTTAAACGAATTGTAATATTGTTGAACTATGTATAAAAGATACAAGCTTTTAGCTCAGATAGTAATCGTATCAGCTATTATTAATGTATTTTATTGTTATCCTTTTGGTTGATTAAAAAAAATTAAAATTAATGTTTAATAACTATTTATAGTAAATATTTTCTCAAAACACAATTAACGATTGACGTTTTTGTCTTCTTCATTTTATCATAATTCACAATAAATACTATTATTGATAATTTGCACAATATGCAGTATTGATTCACAATAACAATAATATTACATGGATGGTTAAAAAGTGTGTATTAATCGTTTTTTATATGTTATTTAAATTATTTAAATTCGCTTAAAACTTTTAGGTTAAGCACATTACTCGTGTACAATGTACTTACATTAATATTGAACTCTGAAAAAGTGTTATATTACAACCCTGTATGATAAGACTGCACCGATAATTTTATAGAACTTGTATAAGTATAGCAATGAAACATTCGTTTATATTCGATTGGTATTCAGACACTTAAGTTATAGCTCTCTTACTAATAAGCGTATACCGATATAAATAAATACAAAATTATTATTGATTCGAACAACCCAAGTGTGTTTATCAAAAAATTCTCAAAACGTAAAGATAACTTAATTTAAATTGATCATAGTTACTTGACATAATATAAGTGTAAAGTTAAAAAGTAAATTTAAAAATTAAAGTAGAGAAAAAGAGTACCACAATCGTCTATTAGTTTAGCTTATTAGATGTGAAGAGATATTGTATATCATTATATAACATAAATCCTTACATTGTATCATTTTCATAAATTTTAGATATTGACGTATATCAACTACATCTTGTCAAGGTTAGTTTTCTCTGTGTTATTGTTGAATTCAAATGAAATATATTTTATTTGGAAGACGCCAACTGAGCCGACGTTGTCTGACTTGATGTGCTGCTACCTGAAAAATAAAATTCTGTTTAATTATGGAAAAACTATTTTCAACGATTTAAAAAACGAAGTAAAAGGTCTAATTAAATGTTTATGTGAAAGTGAACCTAATAATACCAATAACATTATTAATATAATAAATAGAAATAAAATAAAATAAATACTGATCTTGATGATAATGTGTATATCAATAACATCATAAAAAGTCTACATGTCTAAACATAATATAATATATTAAGATGTACCTATAATATGCAATGCTGATGTTAATTGTTGTTTCTAAAGTTTTTTTTATCATGTTATGTTTATTTAATTATATCATATTTTTATTTGTTTATGTATTTTACTTTAAACGAATTGTAATATTGTTGAACTATGTATAAAAGATACAAGCTTTTAGCTCAGTTAGTAATCGTATCAGCTATTATTAATGTAATTTATTGTTATCCTTTTGGTTGATTAAAAAAAATTAAAATTAATGTTTAATAACTATTTATAGTAAATATTTTCTCAAAACACAATTAACGATTGACGTTTTTGTCTTCTTCATTTTATCATAATTCACAATAAATACTATTATTGATAATTTGCACAATATGCAGTATTGATTCACAATAACAATAATATTACATGGATGGTTAAAAAGTGTGTATTAATCGTTTTTTATATGTTATTTAAATTATTTAAATTCGCTTAAAACTTTTAGGTTAAGCACATTACTCGTGTACAATGTACTTACAGTAATATTGAACTCTGCAAAAGTGTTATATTACAACCCTGTATGATAAGACTGCACCGATAATTTTATAGAACTTGTATAAGTATAGCAATGAAACATTCGTTTATATTCGATTGGTATTCAGACACTTAAGTTATAGCTCTCTTACTAATAAGCGTATACCGATATAAATAAATACAAAATTATTGTTTAAAAGATAACTTAATTTAAATTGATCAAAGTTACTTGAGATAATATTTAGTGTAAAGTTAAAAATTAAATTTAAAAATAAAAGTAGAGAAAAAGGGTACCACAATCGTCTATTAGTTTAGCTTATTAGATGTGAAGAGATATTGTATATCAATGTATAACATAATTCCTTACATTGTATCATTTTCATAAATTTAAGATATTGACGTATATCAACTACATCTTGTCTAGGTTAGTTTTCTCTGTGTTATTGTTGAATTCAAATGAAATATATTTTATTTGGAAGACGCCAACTGAGCCGACGTTGTCTGACTTGATGTGCTGCTACCTGAAAAATAAAATTCTGTTTAATTATGGAAAAACTATTTTCAACGATTTAAAAAACGAAGTAAAAGGTCTAATTAAATGTTTATGTGAAAGTGAACCTAATAATACCAATAACATTATTAATATAATAAATAGAAATAAAATAAAATAAATACTGATCTTGATGATAATGTGTATATCAATAAAATCATAAAAAGTCTACATGTCTAAACATAATATAATATATTAATATGTACCTATAATATGCAATGCTGATGTTAATTGTTGTTTCTAAAGTTTTTTTTATCATGTTATGTTTATTTAATTATATCATATTTTTATTTGTTTATGTATTTTACTTTAAACGAATTGTAATATTGTTGAACTATGTATAAAAGATACAAGCTTTTAGCTCAGATAGTAATCGTATCAGCTATTATTAATGTATTTTATTGTTATCCTTTTGGTTGATTAAAAAAAATTAAAATTAATGTTTAATAACTATTTATAGTAAATATTTTCTCAAAACACAATTAACGATTGACGTTTTTGTCTTCTTCATTTTATCATAATTCACAATAAATACTATTATTGATAATTTGCACAATATGCAGTATTGATTCACAATAACAATAATATTACATGGATGGTTAAAAAGTGTGTATTAATCGTTTTTTATATGTTATTTAAATTATTTAAATTCGCTTAAAACTTTTAGGTTAAGCACATTACTCGTGTACAATGTACTTACATTAATATTGAACTCTGAAAAAGTGTTATATTACAACCCTGTATGATAAGACTGCACCGATAATTTTATAGAACTTGTATAAGTATAGCAATGAAACATTCGTTTATATTCGATTGGTATTCAGACACTTAAGTTATAGCTCTCTTACTAATAAGCGTATAAAAATATGAATAAATACAAAATTATTGTTTAAAAGATAACTTAATTTAAATTGATCAAAGTTACTTGAGATAATATTTAGTGTAAAGTTAAAAATTAAATTTAAAAATAAAAGTAGAGAAAAAGGGTACCACAATCGTCTATTAGTTTAGCTTATTAGATGTGAAGAGATATTGTATATCAATGTATAACATAATTCCTTACATTGTATCATTTTCATAAATTTAAGATATTGACATATATCAACTACATCTTGTCTAGGTTAGTTTTCTCTGTGTTATTGTTGAATTCAATTGAAATATATTTTATTTGGAAGACGCCAACTGAGCCGACGTTGTCTGACTTGATGTGCTGCTACCTGAAAAATAAAATTCTGTTTAATTATGGAAAAACTATTTTCAACGATTTAAAAAACGAAGTAAAAGGTCTAATTAAATGTTTATGTGAAAGTGAACCTAATAATACCAATAACATTATTAATATAATAAATAGAAATAAAATAAAATAAATACTGATCTTGATGATAATGTGTATATCAATAACATCATAAAAAGTCTACATGTCTAAACATAATATAATATATTAATATGTACCTATAATATGCAATGCTGATGTTAATTGTTGTTTCTAAAGTTTTTTTTATCATGTTATGTTTATTTAATTATATCATATTTTTATTTGTTTATGTATTTTACTTTAAACGAATTGTAATATTGTTGAACTATGTATAAAAGATACAAGCTTTTAGCTCAGATAGTAATCGTATCAGCTATTATTAATGTATTTTATTGTTATCCTTTTGGTTGATTAAAAAAAATTAAAATTAATGTTTAATAACTATTTATAGTAAATATTTTCTCAAAACACAATTAACGATTGACGTTTTTGTCTTCTTCATTTTATCATAATTCACAATAAATACTATTATTGATAATTTGCACAATATGCAGTATTGATTCACAATAACAATAATATTACATGGATGGTTAAAAAGTGTGTATTAATCGTTTTTTATATGTTATTTAAATTATTTAAATTCGCTTAAAACTTTTAGGTTAAGCACATTACTCGTGTACAATGTACTTACATTAATATTGAACTCTGAAAAAGTGTTATATTACAACCCTGTATGATAAGACTGCACCGATAATTTTATAGAACTTGTATAAGTATAGCAATGAAACATTCGTTTATATTCGATTGGTATTCAGACACTTAAGTTATAGCTCTCTTACTAATAAGCGTATACCGATATAAATAAATACAAAATTATTATTGATTCGAACAACCCAAGTGTGTTTATCAAAAAATTCTCAAAACGTAAAGATAACTTAATTTAAATTGATCATAGTTACTTGACATAATATAAGTGTAAAGTTAAAAAGTAAATTTAAAAATTAAAGTAGAGAAAAAGAGTACCACAATCGTCTATTAGTTTAGCTTATTAGATGTGAAGAGATATTGTATATCATTATATAACATAAATCCTTACATTGTATCATTTTCATAAATTTAAGATATTGACGTATATCAACTACATCTTGTCTAGGTTAGTTTTCTCTGTGTTATTGTTGAATTCAAATGAAATATATTTTATTTGGAAGACGCCAACTGAGCCGACGTTGTCTGACTTGATGTGCTGCTACCTGAAAAATAAAATTCTGTTTAATTATGGAAAAACTATTTTCAACGATTTAAAAAACGAAGTAAAAGGTCTAATTAAATGTTTATGTGAAAGTGAACCTAATAATACCAATAACATTATTAATATAATAAATAGAAATAAAATAAAATAAATACTGATCTTGATGATAATGTGTATATCAATAACATCATAAAAAGTCTACATGTCTAAACATAATATAATATATTAATATGTACCTATAATATGCAATGCTGATGTTAATTGTTGTTTCTAAAGTTTTTTTTTATCATGTTATGTTTATTTAATTATATCATATTTTTATTTGTTTATGTATTTTACTTTAAACGAATTGTAATATTGTTGAACTATGTATAAAAGATACAAGCTTTTAGCTCAGTTAGTAATCGTATCAGCTATTATTAATGTAATTTATTGTTATCCTTTTGGTTGATTAAAAAAAATTAAAATTAATGTTTAATAACTATTTATAGTAAATATTTTCTCAAAACACAATTAACGATTGACGTTTTTGTCTTCTTCATTTTATCATAATTCACAATAAATACTATTATTGATAATTTGCACAATATGCAGTATTGATTCACAATAACAATAATATTACATGGATGGTTAAAAAGTGTGTATTAATCGTTGTTTATATGTTATTTAAATTATTTAAATTCGCTTAAAACTTTTAGGTTAAGCACATTACTCGTGTACAATGTACTTACATTAATATTGAACTCTGAAAAAGTGTTATATTACAACCCTGTATGATAAGACTGCACCGATAATTTTATAGAACTTGTATAAGTATAGCAATGAAACATTCGTTTATATTCGATTGGTATTCAGACACTTAAGTTATAGCTCTCTTACTAATAAGCGTATACCGATATAAATAAATACAAAATTATTATTGATTCGAACAACCCAAGTGTGTTTATCAAAAAATTCTCAAAACGTAAAGATAACTTAATTTAAATTGATCATAGTTACTTGACATAATATAAGTGTAAAGTTAAAAAGTAAATTTAAAAATTAAAGTAGAGAAAAAGAGTACCACAATCGTCTATTAGTTTAGCTTATTAGATGTGAAGAGATATTGTATATCATTATATAACATAAATCCTTACATTGTATCATTTTCATAAATTTTAGATATTGACGTATATCAACTACATCTTGTCTAGGTTAGTTTTCTCTGTGTTATTGTTGAATTCAAATGAAATATATTTTATTTGGAAGACGCCAACTGAGCCGACGTTGTCTGACTTGATGTGCTGCTACCTGAAAAATAAAATTCTGTTTAATTATGGAAAAACTATTTTCAACGATTTAAAAAACGAAGTAAAAGGTCTAATTAAATGTTTATGTGAAAGTGAACCTAATAATACCAATAACATTATTAATATAATAAATAGAAATAAAATAAAATAAATACTGATCTTGATGATAATGTGTATATCAATAACATCATAAAAAGTCTACATGTCTAAACATAATATAATATATTAATATGTACCTATAATATGCAATGCTGATGTTAATTGTTGTTTCTAAAGTTTTTTTTATCATGTTATGTTTATTTAATTATATCATATTTTTATTTGTTTATGTATTTTACTTTAAACGAATTGTAATATTGTTGAACTATGTATAAAAGATACAAGCTTTTAGCTCAGTTAGTAATCGTATCAGCTATTATTAATGTAATTTATTGTTATCCTTTTGGTTGATTAAAAAAAATTAAAATTAATGTTTAATAACTATTTATAGTAAATATTTTCTCAAAACACAATTAACGATTGACGTTTTTGTCTTCTTCATTTTATCATAATTCACAATAAATACTATTATTGATAATTTGCACAATATGCAGTATTGATTCACAATAACAATAATATTACATGGATGGTTAAAAAGTGTGTATTAATCGTTTTTTATATGTTATTTAAATTATTTAAATTCGCTTAAAACTTTTAGGTTAAGCACATTACTCGTGTACAATGTACTTACATTAATATTGAACTCTGAAAAAGTGTTATATTACAACCCTGTATGATAAGACTGCACCGATAATTTTATAGAACTTGTATAAGTATAGCAATGAAACATTCGTTTATATTCGATTGGTATTCAGACACTTAAGTTATAGCTCTCTTACTAATAAGCGTATACCGATATAAATAAATACAAAATTATTATTGATTCGAACAACCCAAGTGTGTTTATCAAAAAATTCTCAAAACGTAAAGATAACTTAATTTAAATTGATCATAGTTACTTGACATAATATAAGTGTAAAGTTAAAAAGTAAATTTAAAAATTAAAGTAGAGAAAAAGAGTACCACAATCGTCTATTAGTTTAGCTTATTAGATGTGAAGAGATATTGTATATCATTATATAACATAAATCCTTACATTGTATCATTTTCATAAATTTAAGATATTGACGTATATCAACTACATCTTGTCTAGGTTAGTTTTCTCTGTGTTATTGTTGAATTCAAATGAAATATATTTTATTTGGAAGACGCCAACTGAGCCGACGTTGTCTGACTTGATGTGCTGCTACCTGAAAAATAAAATTCTGTTTAATTATGGAAAAACTATTTTCAACGATTTAAAAAACGAAGTAAAAGGTCTAATTAAATGTTTATGTGAAAGTGAACCTAATAATACCAATAACATTATTAATATAATAAATAGAAATAAAATAAAATAAATACTGATCTTGATGATAATGTGTATATCAATAACATCATAAAAAGTCTACATGTCTAAACATAATATAATATATTAATATGTACCTATAATATGCAATGCTGATGTTAATTGTTGTTTCTAAAGTTTTTTTTATCATGTTATGTTTATTTAATTATATCATATTTTTATTTGTTTATGTATTTTACTTTAAACGAATTGTAATATTGTTGAACTATGTATAAAAGATACAAGCTTTTAGCTCAGATAGTAATCGTATCAGCTATTATTAATGTATTTTATTGTTATCCTTTTGGTTGATTAAAAAAAATTAAAATTAATGTTTAATAACTATTTATAGTAAATATTTTCTCAAAACACAATTAACGATTGACGTTTTTGTCTTCTTCATTTTATCATAATTCACAATAAATACTATTATTGATAATTTGCACAATATGCAGTATTGATTCACAATAACAATAATATTACATGGATGGTTAAAAAGTGTGTATTAATCGTTTTTTATATGTTATTTAAATTATTTAAATTCGCTTAAAACTTTTAGGTTAAGCACATTACTCGTGTACAATGTACTTACATTAATATTGAACTCTGAAAAAGTGTTATATTACAACCCTGTATGATAAGACTGCACCGATAATTTTATAGAACTTGTATAAGTATAGCAATGAAACATTCGTTTATATTCGATTGGTATTCAGACACTTAAGTTATAGCTCTCTTACTAATAAGCGTATACCGATATAAATAAATACAAAATTATTATTGATTCGAACAACCCAAGTGTGTTTATCAAAAAATTCTCAAAACGTAAAGATAACTTAATTTAAATTGATCATAGTTACTTGACATAATATAAGTGTAAAGTTAAAAAGTAAATTTAAAAATTAAAGTAGAGAAAAAGAGTACCACAATCGTCTATTAGTTTAGCTTATTAGATGTGAAGAGATATTGTATATCATTATATAACATAAATCCTTACATTGTATCATTTTCATAAATTTAAGATATTGACGTATATCAACTACATCTTGTCTAGGTTAGTTTTCTCTGTGTTATTGTTGAATTCAAATGAAATATATTTTATTTGGAAGACGCCAACTGAGCCGACGTTGTCTGACTTGATGTGCTGCTACCTGAAAAATAAAATTCTGTTTAATTATGGAAAAACTATTTTCAACGATTTAAAAAACGAAGTAAAAGGTCTAATTAAATGTTTATGTGAAAGTGAACCTAATAATACCAATAACATTATTAATATAATAAATAGAAATAAAATAAAATAAATACTGATCTTGATGATAATGTGTATATCAATAACATCATAAAAAGTCTACATGTCTAAACATAATATAATATATTAATATGTACCTATAATATGCAATGCTGATGTTAATTGTTGTTTCTAAAGTTTTTTTTTATCATGTTATGTTTATTTAATTATATCATATTTTTATTTGTTTATGTATTTTACTTTAAACGAATTGTAATATTGTTGAACTATGTATAAAAGATACAAGCTTTTAGCTCAGATAGTAATCGTATCAGCTATTATTAATGTATTTTATTGTTATCCTTTTGGTTGATTAAAAAAAATTAAAATTAATGTTTAATAACTATTTATAGTAAATATTTTCTCAAAACACAATTAACGATTGACGTTTTTGTCTTCTTCATTTTATCATAATTCACAATAAATACTATTATTGATAATTTGCACAATATGCAGTATTGATTCACAATAACAATAATATTACATGGATGGTTAAAAAGTGTGTATTAATCGTTTTTTATATGTTATTTAAATTATTTAAATTCGCTTAAAACTTTTAGGTTAAGCACATTACTCGTGTACAATGTACTTACATTAATATTGAACTCTGAAAAAGTGTTATATTACAACCCTGTATGATAAGACTGCACCGATAATTTTATAGAACTTGTATAAGTATAGCAATGAAACATTCGTTTATATTCGATTGGTATTCAGACACTTAAGTTATAGCTCTCTTACTAATAAGCGTATACCGATATAAATAAATACAAAATTATTATTGATTCGAACAACCCAAGTGTGTTTATCAAAAAATTCTCAAAACGTAAAGATAACTTAATTTAAATTGATCATAGTTACTTGACATAATATAAGTGTAAAGTTAAAAAGTAAATTTAAAAATTAAAGTAGAGAAAAAGAGTACCACAATCGTCTATTAGTTTAGCTTATTAGATGTGAAGAGATATTGTATATCATTATATAACATAAATCCTTACATTGTATCATTTTCATAAATTTAAGATATTGACGTATATCAACTACATCTTGTCTAGGTTAGTTTTCTCTGTGTTATTGTTGAATTCAAATGAAATATATTTTATTTGGAAGACGCCAACTGAGCCGACGTTGTCTGACTTGATGTGCTGCTACCTGAAAAATAAAATTCTGTTTAATTATGGAAAAACTATTTTCAACGATTTAAAAAACGAAGTAAAAGGTCTAATTAAATGTTTATGTGAAAGTGAACCTAATAATACCAATAACATTATTAATATAATAAATAGAAATAAAATAAAATAAATACTGATCTTGATGATAATGTGTATATCAATAACATCATAAAAAGTCTACATGTCTAAACATAATATAATATATTAATATGTACCTATAATATGCAATGCTGATGTTAATTGTTGTTTCTAAAGTTTTTTTTTATCATGTTATGTTTATTTAATTATATCATATTTTTATTTGTTTATGTATTTTACTTTAAACGAATTGTAATATTGTTGAACTATGTATAAAAGATACAAGCTTTTAGCTCAGATAGTAATCGTATCAGCTATTATTAATGTAATTTATTGTTATCCTTTTGGTTGATTAAAAAAAATTAAAATTAATGTTTAATAACTATTTATAGTAAATATTTTCTCAAAACACAATTAACGATTGACGTTTTTGTCTTCTTCATTTTATCATAATTCACAATAAATACTATTATTGATAATTTGCACAATATGCAGTATTGATTCACAATAACAATAATATTACATGGATGGTTAAAAAGTGTGTATTAATCGTTTTTTATATGTTATTTAAATTATTTAAATTCGCTTAAAACTTTTAGGTTAAGCACATTACTCGTGTACAATGTACTTACATTAATATTGAACTCTGAAAAAGTGTTATATTACAACCCTGTATGATAAGACTGCACCGATAATTTTATAGAACTTGTATAAGTATAGCAATGAAACATTCGTTTATATTCGATTGGTATTCAGACACTTAAGTTATAGCTCTCTTACTAATAAGCGTATACCGATATAAATAAATACAAAATTATTATTGATTCGAACAACCCAAGTGTGTTTATCAAAAAATTCTCAAAACGTAAAGATAACTTAATTTAAATTGATCATAGTTACTTGACATAATATAAGTGTAAAGTTAAAAAGTAAATTTAAAAATTAAAGTAGAGAAAAAGAGTACCACAATCGTCTATTAGTTTAGCTTATTAGATGTGAAGAGATATTGTATATCATTATATAACATAAATCCTTACATTGTATCATTTTCATAAATTTAAGATATTGACGTATATCAACTACATCTTGTCTAGGTTAGTTTTCTCTGTGTTATTGTTGAATTCAAATGAAATATATTTTATTTGGAAGACGCCAACTGAGCCGACGTTGTCTGACTTGATGTGCTGCTACCTGAAAAATAAAATTCTGTTTAATTATGGAAAAACTATTTTCAACGATTTAAAAAACGAAGTAAAAGGTCTAATTAAATGTTTATGTGAAAGTGAACCTAATAATACCAATAACATTATTAATATAATAAATAGAAATAAAATAAAATAAATACTGATCTTGATGATAATGTGTATATCAATAACATCATAAAAAGTCTACATGTCTAAACATAATATAATATATTAATATGTACCTATAATATGCAATGCTGATGTTAATTGTTGTTTCTAAAGTTTTTTTTTATCATGTTATGTTTATTTAATTATATCATATTTTTATTTGTTTATGTATTTTACTTTAAACGAATTGTAATATTGTTGAACTATGTATAAAAGATACAAGCTTTTAGCTCAGATAGTAATCGTATCAGCTATTATTAATGTATTTTATTGTTATCCTTTTGGTTGATTAAAAAAAATTAAAATTAATGTTTAATAACTATTTATAGTAAATATTTTCTCAAAACACAATTAACGATTGACGTTTTTGTCTTCTTCATTTTATCATAATTCACAATAAATACTATTATTGATAATTTGCACAATATGCAGTATTGATTCACAATAACAATAATATTACATGGATGGTTAAAAAGTGTGTATTAATCGTTTTTTATATGTTATTTAAATTATTTAAATTCGCTTAAAACTTTTAGGTTAAGCACATTACTCGTGTACAATGTACTTACATTAATATTGAACTCTGAAAAAGTGTTATATTACAACCCTGTATGATAAGACTGCACCGATAATTTTATAGAACTTGTATAAGTATAGCAATGAAACATTCGTTTATATTCGATTGGTATTCAGACACTTAAGTTATAGCTCTCTTACTAATAAGCGTATACCGATATAAATAAATACAAAATTATTATTGATTCGAACAACCCAAGTGTGTTTATCAAAAAATTCTCAAAACGTAAAGATAACTTAATTTAAATTGATCATAGTTACTTGACATAATATAAGTGTAAAGTTAAAAAGTAAATTTAAAAATTAAAGTAGAGAAAAAGAGTACCACAATCGTCTATTAGTTTAGCTTATTAGATGTGAAGAGATATTGTATATCATTATATAACATAAATCCTTACATTGTATCATTTTCATAAATTTTAGATATTGACGTATATCAACTACATCTTGTCTAGGTTAGTTTTCTCTGTGTTATTGTTGAATTCAAATGAAATATATTTTATTTGGAAGACGCCAACTGAGCCGACGTTGTCTGACTTGATGTGCTGCTACCTGAAAAATAAAATTCTGTTTAATTATGGAAAAACTATTTTCAACGATTTAAAAAACGAAGTAAAAGGTCTAATTAAATGTTTATGTGAAAGTGAACCTAATAATACCAATAACATTATTAATATAATAAATAGAAATAAAATAAAATAAATACTGATCTTGATGATAATGTGTATATCAATAACATCATAAAAAGTCTACATGTCTAAACATAATATAATATATTAATATGTACCTATAATATGCAATGCTGATGTTAATTGTTGTTTCTAAAGTTTTTTTTTATCATGTTATGTTTATTTAATTATATCATATTTTTATTTGTTTATGTATTTTACTTTAAACGAATTGTAATATTGTTGAACTATGTATAAAAGATACAAGCTTTTAGCTCAGATAGTAATCGTATCAGCTATTATTAATGTATTTTATTGTTATCCTTTTGGTTGATTAAAAAAAATTAAAATTAATGTTTAATAACTATTTATAGTAAATATTTTCTCAAAACACAATTAACGATTGACGTTTTTGTCTTCTTCATTTTATCATAATTCACAATAAATACTATTATTGATAATTTGCACAATATGCAGTATTGATTCACAATAACAATAATATTACATGGATGGTTAAAAAGTGTGTATTAATCGTTTTTTATATGTTATTTAAATTATTTAAATTCGCTTAAAACTTTTAGGTTAAGCACATTACTCGTGTACAATGTACTTACATTAATATTGAACTCTGAAAAAGTGTTATATTACAACCCTGTATGATAAGACTGCACCGATAATTTTATAGAACTTGTATAAGTATAGCAATGAAACATTCGTTTATATTCGATTGGTATTCAGACACTTAAGTTATAGCTCTCTTACTAATAAGCGTATACCGATATAAATAAATACAAAATTATTATTGATTCGAACAACCCAAGTGTGTTTATCAAAAAATTCTCAAAACGTAAAGATAACTTAATTTAAATTGATCATAGTTACTTGACATAATATAAGTGTAAAGTTAAAAAGTAAATTTAAAAATTAAAGTAGAGAAAAAGAGTACCACAATCGTCTATTAGTTTAGCTTATTAGATGTGAAGAGATATTGTATATCATTATATAACATAAATCCTTACATTGTATCATTTTCATAAATTTTAGATATTGACGTATATCAACTACATCTTGTCTAGGTTAGTTTTCTCTGTGTTATTGTTGAATTCAAATGAAATATATTTTATTTGGAAGACGCCAACTGAGCCGACGTTGTCTGACTTGATGTGCTGCTACCTGAAAAATAAAATTCTGTTTAATTATGGAAAAACTATTTTCAACGATTTAAAAAACGAAGTAAAAGGTCTAATTAAATGTTTATGTGAAAGTGAACCTAATAATACCAATAACATTATTAATATAATAAATAGAAATAAAATAAAATAAATACTGATCTTGATGATAATGTGTATATCAATAACATCATAAAAAGTCTACATGTCTAAACATAATATAATATATTAATATGTACCTATAATATGCAATGCTGATGTTAATTGTTGTTTCTAAAGTTTTTTTTTATCATGTTATGTTTATTTAATTATATCATATTTTTATTTGTTTATGTATTTTACTTTAAACGAATTGTAATATTGTTGAACTATGTATAAAAGATACAAGCTTTTAGCTCAGATAGTAATCGTATCAGCTATTATTAATGTATTTTATTGTTATCCTTTTGGTTGATTAAAAAAAATTAAAATTAATGTTTAATAACTATTTATAGTAAATATTTTCTCAAAACACAATTAACGATTGACGTTTTTGTCTTCTTCATTTTATCATAATTCACAATAAATACTATTATTGATAATTTGCACAATATGCAGTATTGATTCACAATAACAATAATATTACATGGATGGTTAAAAAGTGTGTATTAATCGTTTTTTATATGTTATTTAAATTATTTAAATTCGCTTAAAACTTTTAGGTTAAGCACATTACTCGTGTACAATGTACTTACATTAATATTGAACTCTGAAAAAGTGTTATATTACAACCCTGTATGATAAGACTGCACCGATAATTTTATAGAACTTGTATAAGTATAGCAATGAAACATTCGTTTATATTCGATTGGTATTCAGACACTTAAGTTATAGCTCTCTTACTAATAAGCGTATACCGATATAAATAAATACAAAATTATTATTGATTCGAACAACCCAAGTGTGTTTATCAAAAAATTCTCAAAACGTAAAGATAACTTAATTTAAATTGATCATAGTTACTTGACATAATATAAGTGTAAAGTTAAAAAGTAAATTTAAAAATTAAAGTAGAGAAAAAGAGTACCACAATCGTCTATTAGTTTAGCTTATTAGATGTGAAGAGATATTGTATATCATTATATAACATAAATCCTTACATTGTATCATTTTCATAAATTTTAGATATTGACGTATATCAACTACATCTTGTCTAGGTTAGTTTTCTCTGTGTTATTGTTGAATTCAAATGAAATATATTTTATTTGGAAGACGCCAACTGAGCCGACGTTGTCTGACTTGATGTGCTGCTACCTGAAAAATAAAATTCTGTTTAATTATGGAAAAACTATTTTCAACGATTTAAAAAACGAAGTAAAAGGTCTAATTAAATGTTTATGTGAAAGTGAACCTAATAATACCAATAACATTATTAATATAATAAATAGAAATAAAATAAAATAAATACTGATCTTGATGATAATGTGTATATCAATAACATCATAAAAAGTCTACATGTCTAAACATAATATAATATATTAATATGTACCTATAATATGCAATGCTGATGTTAATTGTTGTTTCTAAAGTTTTTTTTATCATGTTATGTTTATTTAATTATATCATATTTTTATTTGTTTATGTATTTTACTTTAAACGAATTGTAATATTGTTGAACTATGTATAAAAGATACAAGCTTTTAGCTCAGATAGTAATCGTATCAGCTATTATTAATGTATTTTATTGTTATCCTTTTGGTTGATTAAAAAAAATTAAAATTAATGTTTAATAACTATTTATAGTAAATATTTTCTCAAAACACAATTAACGATTGACGTTTTTGTCTTCTTCATTTTATCATAATTCACAATAAATACTATTATTGATAATTTGCACAATATGCAGTATTGATTCACAATAACAATAATATTACATGGATGGTTAAAAAGTGTGTATTAATCGTTTTTTATATGTTATTTAAATTATTTAAATTCGCTTAAAACTTTTAGGTTAAGCACATTACTCGTGTACAATGTACTTACATTAATATTGAACTCTGAAAAAGTGTTATATTACAACCCTGTATGATAAGACTGCACCGATAATTTTATAGAACTTGTATAAGTATAGCAATGAAACATTCGTTTATATTCGATTGGTATTCAGACACTTAAGTTATAGCTCTCTTACTAATAAGCGTATACCGATATAAATAAATACAAAATTATTATTGATTCGAACAACCCAAGTGTGTTTATCAAAAAATTCTCAAAACGTAAAGATAACTTAATTTAAATTGATCATAGTTACTTGACATAATATAAGTGTAAAGTTAAAAAGTAAATTTAAAAATTAAAGTAGAGAAAAAGAGTACCACAATCGTCTATTAGTTTAGCTTATTAGATGTGAAGAGATATTGTATATCATTATATAACATAAATCCTTACATTGTATCATTTTCATAAATTTTAGATATTGACGTATATCAACTACATCTTGTCTAGGTTAGTTTTCTCTGTGTTATTGTTGAATTCAAATGAAATATATTTTATTTGGAAGACGCCAACTGAGCCGACGTTGTCTGACTTGATGTGCTGCTACCTGAAAAATAAAATTCTGTTTAATTATGGAAAAACTATTTTCAACGATTTAAAAAACGAAGTAAAAGGTCTAATTAAATGTTTATGTGAAAGTGAACCTAATAATACCAATAACATTATTAATATAATAAATAGAAATAAAATAAAATAAATACTGATCTTGATGATAATGTGTATATCAATAACATCATAAAAAGTCTACATGTCTAAACATAATATAATATATTAATATGTACCTATAATATGCAATGCTGATGTTAATTGTTGTTTCTAAAGTTTTTTTTTATCATGTTATGTTTATTTAATTATTTCATATTTTTATTTGTTTATGTATTTTACTTTAAACGAATTGTAATATTGTTGAACTATGTATAAAAGATACAAGCTTTTAGCTCAGATAGTAATCGTATCAGCTATTATTAATGTATTTTATTGTTATCCTTTTGGTTGATTAAAAAAAATTAAAATTAATGTTTAATAACTATTTATAGTAAATATTTTCTCAAAACACAATTAACGATTGACGTTTTTGTCTTCTTCATTTTATCATAATTCACAATAAATACTATTATTGATAATTTGCACAATATGCAGTATTGATTCACAATAACAATAATATTACATGGATGGTTAAAAAGTGTGTATTAATCGTTTTTTATATGTTATTTAAATTATTTAAATTCGCTTAAAACTTTTAGGTTAAGCACATTACTCGTGTACAATGTACTTACATTAATATTGAACTCTGAAAAAGTGTTATATTACAACCCTGTATGATAAGACTGCACCGATAATTTTATAGAACTTGTATAAGTATAGCAATGAAACATTCGTTTATATTCGATTGGTATTCAGACACTTAAGTTATAGCTCTCTTACTAATAAGCGTATACCGATATAAATAAATACAAAATTATTATTGATTCGAACAACCCAAGTGTGTTTATCAAAAAATTCTCAAAACGTAAAGATAACTTAATTTAAATTGATCATAGTTACTTGACATAATATAAGTGTAAAGTTAAAAAGTAAATTTAAAAATTAAAGTAGAGAAAAAGAGTACCACAATCGTCTATTAGTTTAGCTTATTAGATGTGAAGAGATATTGTATATCATTATATAACATAAATCCTTACATTGTATCATTTTCATAAATTTTAGATATTGACGTATATCAACTACATCTTGTCTAGGTTAGTTTTCTCTGTGTTATTGTTGAATTCAAATGAAATATATTTTATTTGGAAGACGCCAACTGAGCCGACGTTGTCTGACTTGATGTGCTGCTACCTGAAAAATAAAATTCTGTTTAATTATGGAAAAACTATTTTCAACGATTTAAAAAACGAAGTAAAAGGTCTAATTAAATGTTTATGTGAAAGTGAACCTAATAATACCAATAACATTATTAATATAATAAATAGAAATAAAATAAAATAAATACTGATCTTGATGATAATGTGTATATCAATAACATCATAAAAAGTCTACATGTCTAAACATAATATAATATATTAATATGTACCTATAATATGCAATGCTGATGTTAATTGTTGTTTCTAAAGTTTTTTTTTATCATGTTATGTTTATTTAATTATATCATATTTTTATTTGTTTATGTATTTTACTTTAAACGAATTGTAATATTGTTGAACTATGTATAAAAGATACAAGCTTTTAGCTCAGATAGTAATCGTATCAGCTATTATTAATGTATTTTATTGTTATCCTTTTGGTTGATTAAAAAAAATTAAAATTAATGTTTAATAACTATTTATAGTAAATATTTTCTCAAAACACAATTAACGATTGACGTTTTTGTCTTCTTCATTTTATCATAATTCACAATAAATACTATTATTGATAATTTGCACAATATGCAGTATTGATTCACAATAACAATAATATTACATGGATGGTTAAAAAGTGTGTATTAATCGTTTTTTATATGTTATTTAAATTATTTAAATTCGCTTAAAACTTTTAGGTTAAGCACATTACTCGTGTACAATGTACTTACATTAATATTGAACTCTGAAAAAGTGTTATATTACAACCCTGTATGATAAGACTGCACCGATAATTTTATAGAACTTGTATAAGTATAGCAATGAAACATTCGTTTATATTCGATTGGTATTCAGACACTTAAGTTATAGCTCTCTTACTAATAAGCGTATACCGATATAAATAAATACAAAATTATTGTTTAAAAGATAACTTAATTTAAATTGATCAAAGTTACTTGAGATAATATTTAGTGTAAAGTTAAAAATTAAATTTAAAAATAAAAGTAGAGAAAAAGGGTACCACAATCGTCTATTAGTTTAGCTTATTAGATGTGAAGAGATATTGTATATCAATGTATAACATAATTCCTTACATTGTATCATTTTCATAAATTTAAGATATTGACATATATCAACTACATCTTGTCTAGGTTAGTTTTCTCTGTGTTATTGTTGAATTCAATTGAAATATATTTTATTTGGAAGACGCCAACTGAGCCGACGTTGTCTGACTTGATGTGCTGCTACCTGAAAAATAAAATTCTGTTTAATTATGGAAAAACTATTTTCAACGATTTAAAAAACGAAGTAAAAGGTCTAATTAAATGTTTATGTGAAAGTGAACCTAATAATACCAATAACATTATTAATATAATAAATAGAAATAAAATAAAATAAATACTGATCTTGATGATAATGTGTATATCAATAACATCATAAAAAGTCTACATGTCTAAACATAATATAATATATTAATATGTACCTATAATATGCAATGCTGATGTTAATTGTTGTTTCTAAAGTTTTTTTTTATCATGTTATGTTTATTTAATTATATCATATTTTTATTTGTTTATGTATTTTACTTTAAACGAATTGTAATATTGTTGAACTATGTATAAAAGATACAAGCTTTTAGCTCAGATAGTAATCGTATCAGCTATTATTAATGTATTTTATTGTTATCCTTTTGGTTGATTAAAAAAAATTAAAATTAATGTTTAATAACTATTTATAGTAAATATTTTCTCAAAACACAATTAACGATTGACGTTTTTGTCTTCTTCATTTTATCATAATTCACAATAAATACTATTATTGATAATTTGCACAATATGCAGTATTGATTCACAATAACAATAATATTACATGGATGGTTAAAAAGTGTGTATTAATCGTTTTTTATATGTTATTTAAATTATTTAAATTCGCTTAAAACTTTTAGGTTAAGCACATTACTCGTGTACAATGTACTTACATTAATATTGAACTCTGAAAAAGTGTTATATTACAACCCTGTATGATAAGACTGCACCGATAATTTTATAGAACTTGTATAAGTATAGCAATGAAACATTCGTTTATATTCGATTGGTATTCAGACACTTAAGTTATAGCTCTCTTACTAATAAGCGTATACCGATATAAATAAATACAAAATTATTATTGATTCGAACAACCCAAGTGTGTTTATCAAAAAATTCTCAAAACGTAAAGATAACTTAATTTAAATTGATCATAGTTACTTGACATAATATAAGTGTAAAGTTAAAAAGTAAATTTAAAAATTAAAGTAGAGAAAAAGAGTACCACAATCGTCTATTAGTTTAGCTTATTAGATGTGAAGAGATATTGTATATCATTATATAACATAAATCCTTACATTGTATCATTTTCATAAATTTAAGATATTGACGTATATCAACTACATCTTGTCTAGGTTAGTTTTCTCTGTGTTATTGTTGAATTCAAATGAAATATATTTTATTTGGAAGACGCCAACTGAGCCGACGTTGTCTGACTTGATGTGCTGCTACCTGAAAAATAAAATTCTGTTTAATTATGGAAAAACTATTTTCAACGATTTAAAAAACGAAGTAAAAGGTCTAATTAAATGTTTATGTGAAAGTGAACCTAATAATACCAATAACATTATTAATATAATAAATAGAAATAAAATAAAATAAATACTGATCTTGATGATAATGTGTATATCAATAACATCATAAAAAGTCTACATGTCTAAACATAATATAATATATTAATATGTACCTATAATATGCAATGCTGATGTTAATTGTTGTTTCTAAAGTTTTTTTTTATCATGTTATGTTTATTTAATTATTTCATATTTTTATTTGTTTATGTATTTTACTTTAAACGAATTGTAATATTGTTGAACTATGTATAAAAGATACAAGCTTTTAGCTCAGATAGTAATCGTATCAGCTATTATTAATGTATTTTATTGTTATCCTTTTGGTTGATTAAAAAAAATTAAAATTAATGTTTAATAACTATTTATAGTAAATATTTTCTCAAAACACAATTAACGATTGACGTTTTTGTCTTCTTCATTTTATCATAATTCACAATAAATACTATTATTGATAATTTGCACAATATGCAGTATTGATTCACAATAACAATAATATTACATGGATGGTTAAAAAGTGTGTATTAATCGTTTTTTATATGTTATTTAAATTATTTAAATTCGCTTAAAACTTTTAGGTTAAGCACATTACTCGTGTACAATGTACTTACATTAATATTGAACTCTGAAAAAGTGTTATATTACAACCCTGTATGATAAGACTGCACCGATAATTTTATAGAACTTGTATAAGTATAGCAATGAAACATTCGTTTATATTCGATTGGTATTCAGACACTTAAGTTATAGCTCTCTTACTAATAAGCGTATACCGATATAAATAAATACAAAATTATTATTGATTCGAACAACCCAAGTGTGTTTATCAAAAAATTCTCAAAACGTAAAGATAACTTAATTTAAATTGATCATAGTTACTTGACATAATATAAGTGTAAAGTTAAAAAGTAAATTTAAAAATTAAAGTAGAGAAAAAGAGTACCACAATCGTCTATTAGTTTAGCTTATTAGATGTGAAGAGATATTGTATATCATTATATAACATAAATCCTTACATTGTATCATTTTCATAAATTTTAGATATTGACGTATATCAACTACATCTTGTCTAGGTTAGTTTTCTCTGTGTTATTGTTGAATTCAAATGAAATATATTTTATTTGGAAGACGCCAACTGAGCCGACGTTGTCTGACTTGATGTGCTGCTACCTGAAAAATAAAATTCTGTTTAATTATGGAAAAACTATTTTCAACGATTTAAAAAACGAAGTAAAAGGTCTAATTAAATGTTTATGTGAAAGTGAACCTAATAATACCAATAACATTATTAATATAATAAATAGAAATAAAATAAAATAAATACTGATCTTGATGATAATGTGTATATCAATAACATCATAAAAAGTCTACATGTCTAAACATAATATAATATATTAATATGTACCTATAATATGCAATGCTGATGTTAATTGTTGTTTCTAAAGTTTTTTTTTATCATGTTATGTTTATTTAATTATATCATATTTTTATTTGTTTATGTATTTTACTTTAAACGAATTGTAATATTGTTGAACTATGTATAAAAGATACAAGCTTTTAGCTCAGATAGTAATCGTATCAGCTATTATTAATGTATTTTATTGTTATCCTTTTGGTTGATTAAAAAAAATTAAAATTAATGTTTAATAACTATTTATAGTAAATATTTTCTCAAAACACAATTAACGATTGACGTTTTTGTCTTCTTCATTTTATCATAATTCACAATAAATACTATTATTGATAATTTGCACAATATGCAGTATTGATTCACAATAACAATAATATTACATGGATGGTTAAAAAGTGTGTATTAATCGTTTTTTATATGTTATTTAAATTATTTAAATTCGCTTAAAACTTTTAGGTTAAGCACATTACTCGTGTACAATGTACTTACATTAATATTGAACTCTGAAAAAGTGTTATATTACAACCCTGTATGATAAGACTGCACCGATAATTTTATAGAACTTGTATAAGTATAGCAATGAAACATTCGTTTATATTCGATTGGTATTCAGACACTTAAGTTATAGCTCTCTTACTAATAAGCGTATACCGATATAAATAAATACAAAATTATTATTGATTCGAACAACCCAAGTGTGTTTATCAAAAAATTCTCAAAACGTAAAGATAACTTAATTTAAATTGATCATAGTTACTTGACATAATATAAGTGTAAAGTTAAAAAGTAAATTTAAAAATTAAAGTAGAGAAAAAGAGTACCACAATCGTCTATTAGTTTAGCTTATTAGATGTGAAGAGATATTGTATATCATTATATAACATAAATCCTTACATTGTATCATTTTCATAAATTTTAGATATTGACGTATATCAACTACATCTTGTCTAGGTTAGTTTTCTCTGTGTTATTGTTGAATTCAAATGAAATATATTTTATTTGGAAGACGCCAACTGAGCCGACGTTGTCTGACTTGATGTGCTGCTACCTGAAAAATAAAATTCTGTTTAATTATGGAAAAACTATTTTCAACGATTTAAAAAACGAAGTAAAAGGTCTAATTAAATGTTTATGTGAAAGTGAACCTAATAATACCAATAACATTATTAATATAATAAATAGAAATAAAATAAAATAAATACTGATCTTGATGATAATGTGTATATCAATAACATCATAAAAAGTCTACATGTCTAAACATAATATAATATATTAATATGTACCTATAATATGCAATGCTGATGTTAATTGTTGTTTCTAAAGTTTTTTTTATCATGTTATGTTTATTTAATTATATCATATTTTTATTTGTTTATGTATTTTACTTTAAACGAATTGTAATATTGTTGAACTATGTATAAAAGATACAAGCTTTTAGCTCAGATAGTAATCGTATCAGCTATTATTAATGTATTTTATTGTTATCCTTTTGGTTGATTAAAAAAAATTAAAATTAATGTTTAATAACTATTTATAGTAAATATTTTCTCAAAACACAATTAACGATTGACGTTTTTGTCTTCTTCATTTTATCATAATTCACAATAAATACTATTATTGATAATTTGCACAATATGCAGTATTGATTCACAATAACAATAATATTACATGGATGGTTAAAAAGTGTGTATTAATCGTTTTTTATATGTTATTTAAATTATTTAAATTCGCTTAAAACTTTTAGGTTAAGCACATTACTCGTGTACAATGTACTTACATTAATATTGAACTCTGAAAAAGTGTTATATTACAACCCTGTATGATAAGACTGCACCGATAATTTTATAGAACTTGTATAAGTATAGCAATGAAACATTCGTTTATATTCGATTGGTATTCAGACACTTAAGTTATAGCTCTCTTACTAATAAGCGTATAAAAATATGAATAAATACAAAATTATTGTTTAAAAGATAACTTAATTTAAATTGATCAAAGTTACTTGAGATAATATTTAGTGTAAAGTTAAAAATTAAATTTAAAAATTAAAGTAGAGAAAAAGAGTACCACAATCGTCTATTAGTTTAGCTTATTAGATGTGAAGAGATATTGTATATCATTTTATAACATAAATCCTTACATTGTATCATTTTCATAAATTTAAGATATTGACGTATATCAACTACATCTTGTCTAGGTTAGTTTTCTCTGTGTTATTGTTGAATTCAAATGAAATATATTTTATTTGGAAGACGCCAACTGAGCCGACGTTGTCTGACTTGATGTGCTGCTACCTGAAAAATAAAATTCTGTTTAATTATGGAAAAACTATTTTCAACGATTTAAAAAACGAAGTAAAAGGTCTAATTAAATGTTTATGTGAAAGTGAACCTAATAATACCAATAATATTATTAATATAATAAATAGAAATAAAAGAAAATAAATACTGATCTTGATGATAATGTGTATATCAATAAAATCATAAAAAGTCTACATGTCTAAACATAATATAATATAATATATTAATATGTACCTATAATATGCAATGCTGATGTTAATTGTTGTTTCTAAAGTTTTTTTTTATCATGTTTTTATTTGTTTATGTATTTTACTTTAAACTAATTGTAATATTCTTGAACTCTGTATACCACTTTATACTTTGTAATGCAGTTTTATGGAAATTAGTTTGAGTGATAATTAAATTTATATAATGTAACATTGTAACGACTATACTACCGAACAATTGATAATCACTAAATTCACCTAATTCGTATGGTATTTACAAAACATGACTACCTATTTAATATTTTTTTATGTTTCCTAATTCTCTACATGTATTATCAGTATAAATTTGTTTATTATATTTTGTTGATCTGTTATCAAAATAATATTTACGTTTTTAGTGATTAGATGAAAATACTTTATTATCATTTTCATTTGCTTTTTGATTGTGTAATGTTTAATATTTATATAAATTTTAAGTACAACACTATAGATTAATACTGTTTCATTCTACATCATATCTTATATTTTATTTTTTTTGAGATCTTAGATCCAAATTTCAAATTTTCCAACGGTTTATTGTAGTATCAACGTTGTTTTATGCCTTCCCAGCTGTATAAATTAAATAAATTTATATAAATTGACTTTTTAAAAATTAATTTGATATTAGTTACACAAATTACAATTAGTTACACTACTGGTGCAATGTCTTTCTCTTAAGAAATTACTCTTGTGATATACCAGTTTTATATCGCACTCAGACTCTTCAACTCTGTTACAGCAGTCGACGTTCGGTGCACGGTAATATTTAAATTTGGAGTAAACTTTTTGTGCCATAATCTTTGAATCATAATGTATGGTATAGCTTATATCACTAGTACTATGTTTGTGTATCCAACATAGTATTATAAGTGTCTGTACTTTCTGTATATATGTACACTTCTTTGTTTTGGTGCCTATTATTTCTTTGAATTTCTAAAAACTGTGTGAAACCTGTATATAGCTGACAATCACAAGACCATCAATAGTTTCCATTATATTTAGGTGTTTGTTTGTAGACTACTTACTGCTTTAGTTAAACTCACATAGGCTATAGGTACCCATGTATAAATTTAATCATAATATATTTTATGAAAACAATCTGATACTAACTATTAGTAAATATTACATACAGATTCAGGTACACACATACATTGATAGTTATTTAAAGATCTATAGGTACATAATCCTTAATATATGCATTTTGTTATCAGCAATATAGGAGTATATTGTGATCAGTCGTTATCCATGCTTTCACCATCCAGGGTTTATGTGTAATTGCACCTTGCACAACACTGTTGTGTTGCATAGTACTTACGCATGCAATTATATTTGATTTTGAACTAAGATTGTTGTTCTTTATCAACGTATGGGGGGAAATTTTACTGTCCGTATCTATAATATAAAGTGTCCGATATAGATGTGTAGTTTTTCTGGAACTTAATCATTTTGTTCAACAGAAAGGTATCTAGTTAAGTTTCACTGTATTGTGATTTAGTCAGTCAAAATCAATAATAATATTATATTATAAACAATATTTCGGTGATATGAGTGAAAATAACAAGCTTAATGAAACTAGCATTTTCACTTTTCAAGTCTACAATAATAAATAATAATGAAATAATGGCTAGTTAATATTATATCACAATTTACATTATATTTAATAAAAAAATAAAAATTTATATTTAAATTAAATAAATACAAAATTAGGTATACACTATACAGTGGTAAAAATGTTTTAAATTCTGAAGATTTTAATAAACTGTGATTTTATTTTTAATTTCTTACTGGTTTTTAACCAGTCTGAGTATTTTAACCTAATGTTTTTTTTTATAAATTGGTATGATTATTGTCCTAGGTACTATAACACAATATTGTCATTATTAATAATAATAATGATTATTGACGACCGGGAAAATACTCAATTACTTTGAAACACATTCTTAAAAAACATGCAAATGTAAATTTATCAATATGGATTCTGTTTAATTAAAGATAATAATAGGCATTTTGACATGTTGATGTTTTTTTAATTTGTAGCCTGTTATTAGGTTGATTATACATAGATAACTACTATTAATTAAATATACCTGATATATTATATTTATGTGTACATTGTATACTCTAATCCAAAACCGTATATTAATCGGTTAATCACGTCAGTGGCGGGTAGTCTGTTATTAATTGTTAAAATATATGATAATATTTTGACTTACGTATAATCGAGTAATCGTTATGATATCAATTACATCAATACCAAAAAACTAATTACTGTGATGGAGAAAAAGTTAACCAGTGGTGAAAAGAAATTGGGATCACTTTAAAAAACTCAAATAGCACCACTGTTAGGTTTTCTGAAATTAATATGTATTGAATAATTAAAATTAAAATTAAAATATATTGAATAAAGTTGTAAAGCTGTTTTTCTAGAATAAATTCCCTATTAGCAGAGACCGGATTTTTATGTTTTTTTTACATATCTTTACTGAGAGTATGCAGCTCCATTTGGATAAGCTTTCTCGATGATTCATTTACCTATGAGCTGTTATACAACATTTTTTAGCTTGTAAAAAATAATATTTTAAGGCAAAAGAATATTTTGTGTAAAAAACCTATTTTAGGAAAATATTGACATATTGGGTTAAAATTTGAATATTTTAGAAAAATCTAATAGATAATTTATTATAAAAATTGTTATTTTTATTATTTAAAACTTGTTAATATTATAATTTTTTGAGTTTATAAGGCTGAATTATTTAAGTTTGAGTTATTTTCAAACATAATATTATTCTGTTGTTGAACTATATGAAATCATTTTTTTATTTTTAATATTATTATTTTTTGAATTCATAGGGCTGAATTTTTTAAGTTTGAGTTTGAATACATAATTTATTTTTTATTTTTTATTAGTTGACCTTTGGCAACTTAGCCTTGGTTTTAAAGTGTGGGGTGAAACACGTGTGTGTTATTTTTTGGCAGATTTTCAAGTGGGCGCCCGTAGGTATCTGCCATGCCCGGAATTTTTCTCCGGACACCGTGACTTACTCGACAAAAAATTCTGCCCGCGGCCGAGGTATCGAACCAGCGCCGGTGCGCGTCGCAACCGACGTCTTAGTCCGCTAGGCAACTCTGTCCCCCCTGATATATAATATTATTCTGTTAATGATCTATATGCAATTATTTTTTATTTTTTATTTTAGTATTATTATTTTTTGAATTCATAAATTTGTGTTACAACAGTTAAATATATGTACACCAGTATGGCAGTATATCACCATATCATAATAGATTAAATATAACTGTTTATTTTTATAAACTGTTACTTTTATTTGTTTTTTCAGTGTTTAATACATTTTAATGAAAATAAATATTCATGAAAGAATATTTTTGCATAATAGGTATAAAAAATTATATGGCTGAAATTATAGATCATAAAAGCATCTTATTTTCAAGATTTTAAGCGCATATAAATCTGGTATCTACCTATTAGCCATTGGGCAACTGCAAACAAATTTCTATTGCAGCTAAAATTATATTTATACATTTTATATTCATAAATAATTATATAAATATGTAATATACTCGATTTCTCATGTAGCGATTTCCTTATTTTGTTGTTATTCATAAACGAATAACTATAAATACATGAACATTTCACTGAATGTTTATATTAGCATTTCCTATACACCATACAATTTTGAAAATATGTTGACTTTTTTTGAGCTGTTTACGGACATTTTCAGTTTTCAATTTTTTTAGTTTTTTTTTCTATAAATATCAATAAAGTTTTATCTGTTGGGCCAAAAAGTGTAAACATTTAATACAAGGCTCCTGATATATTGTTACAATATCACTTGAAAAATATTAAAAATACATTGGCACAATTTTTTTTTATAAGCATTTAAACATCGAATTTTGACAGAATTTTTCAAAATCTCGAAAATTATTAATCATCGTAATTAATAAATTATAAAATGTTCAGTTTTTATATCTAAGGATTGAAAATTTAAAACAAGATCCCACTTAAGTAGTTAATTCTCTTACCGAAAAATCTAAAAAATATACAATCACAGTTATTTTTATAGTCATTTTATGTTCAAATTTATACGAAATTACATATTAAAAAAGGTGGGCAAGTGGGTGTCGCTCTGCTGTACATTAGGGTACAAGTGGGTCACTGGATAATGGATGATATTAAATTTGAATTCAACGATATAATATCATTGTATAAGAAAAACGATTCTGAGCGGAGACGGTATGTCAGTCTAGGTATACGACATATTATATACATATCTATGGTACTAAACCAAAATCTGACCTATAATAGGTACCTATAATAAATTCCAAATTAATCATATCACAATATCCATTAGGTACTTATAACGCGTTATACATCAACAAAAACCGTGATACTACCATAGATATATAATAGTACACTTTAGAAGTTTCAAGTATCCACGAATAATATTATTCAATCACAACAAAATAACTAAAATAGTTATTCTAGGTTTTTTTTTATGTAATTTCGTCCAAATTTGAATTTAAAATGTCTGTAAAAAATAACTGTGTTCATATATTTTTTAGATTTTTTGGTTACAGTATGAATTATTTATGAGACCCTTTGTTTTAAATTTGCAATCCTTAGCTATAAAAACTGAATATTTTATAATTTATTAATTACAATGATTGATAATTTTCGAGATTTTGATAAATGTTGTCAAAATTCGATCTTTAAATGCTTATAGAAAAAAATTGTGCATATGTATTTTTAAAATTTTTCAATTGCTATTGTAACAATATATCAGGAGCCTTGTATTACATTTTTACACTTTTTGGCTCAACAGATAAAACTTTATTGATATTTATAGAAAATAAAACTAAAAAAAATTGAAAGCGGTAAATGTCCGTAAATAGCTCAAAAAGAGTCAAAATATTTTCAAAATTGTATGGTGTATAGGAAATGCTAATTTAAATATTCAGTGAAATTTTCATGTATCTACAGTAAATCGTTTTTGAATTACAACAAAATAAGGAAATCGCTACATGAGAAATCGAGTGAACATCCAATGTTGTAAAAATTTTAATTTCAAACGCTCATAAAAATTTTATTTGACTGTCCGGTAGAGATTTTTTTATGGATAAAGGTAGACAAACGTATGAGGAATATTGTATTACATTTTAAAATCTTAGATTTAAAAAGAAAATTTTTTACGAATTCTTAACTCAAAATAATTTGCTAAATTTCGTGATTTTTCCATATTTTGTCAATTTTTGAACTTTAAATGCTTATAAAAAAAAATTGTGATTAACGATTTTTAATATTTTTCATCTGCCTTTAAAACAATATACTAGGAGCCTTCTATTAAATTTTCAAGTTTTTTTAACCAACAAATAAATTTTATTGATATTTCTAGAAAAAAAACTAAAAAAAAATGAAAAATGAAAATGTCCCTAAACTGTTCAAAATAAATCAAAATATTTTGAAAATTTTATCGTGTATAGAAAATGCAAATATAAACAACCAGTGAAAATTTCATGTATCTACGGTCATTTGTTTTAAAGTTACACCAAAAACCAAATTCAATTTTCTGAAAAATCGATTTTGCGTAAAAATTCCCTTTTTTCCTTAATTTTTCTTTTGTTTTTCTTGGCGCTTTTGAAAAGTACTGGGATTTTTAAATTTTGACCTCCTCAATGCACTCACTTTCCAATCGAACAAGATACTGAACTCGAAAATCGAAGCATTATTTCGACTACTTATCGTGTACACAGACCCAAAAATAAAAAAATTAATAATTTAGGTGGAACTTTGTTATAAACTTTTAATCCTTAGCTATAAAAGTGGAACTATATATACATTTTTAACTACAAAATAATTATATAATTTTGTCCAAATGCAAACTTTAAATGCTTATACAAAAAATAGTGCATAATATGTATTTTTAATATTTTTCAACTGCTATTATAACAATATATCAGGAGCCATGCATTATATTTTCACGCTTTTTTACCCCAAAAAATTTGATAACTGACAAAGTCCGTAAACATCTCAAAAAGAGTAAAAATATTTTCAAAATTTTATGGTAAATAGAAAATTAAAATATAAACATTCAGTAACAATTTCATGTACCTATCTACAGTTTTTTTGTTTTTAAATAACAACAAAGTAGGTAACAAAACATTTACATGAGAAATGGAGTGAATATCCATTATCTTGAAAATTTGAACTTCAAACGCTTATAAAAAAATTTAATTTTACTTCCCGGTAGAGATTTTTTTGTTGATAAAGGTAGGCACACTCATAAGTCATAAGAAATCTTGTATTGACTTTTGAAACTTAAGATTTAAAAAGAAATTTTTTTATGAATTTCTATCTCAAAATAATTTGCACATTATCGTGATTTATAAGCTTGAAAATTTAATAGAAGGCTCCTAGTATATTGTTTCAAAGGCAGATGAAAAATATTAAAAATCCTTAGTCACAATTTTTTTTTCTAAGTATTTAAAGTTCAAAAATTGACAGAATATGGAAAAATCACGAAAATCAGCAAATTATTTTGAGTTAAGAATTCGTAAAAATTTTTCTTTTTAACATAGATAAGTATATAATATGTCTTATACCTAGAAGGACATACCGTCTCCGCTCAGAATCGTTTTTCTTATACAATGATATATTATCATTGAATTCAAATGTAATACCATCCATTATACAGTGACCCACTTGGAACCTACTGTACAGCAGAGCGACACCCACTTGCCCACCTTTTTTTTTATTATTGGTCTAAAGACTTTGTATATCAGCTATACATTTGATTTATACCACTTAAAATAAAATTCTTTAAATTTTATTTTGCTTTTTAATCTATTTTTTGTGCCTCTTACGTTTTAATGTTAAAGTTTTTTGTTTTGTGTTTGATAACATTTTCAAAATGTAATCTTAATCAATGTATTTGAATGTTCAATATTTTCTTTTATATCATATTTTAATGTGTTTCAAGAACTTGGCTCGTCGATTTTATCTAGTTATATGTTTGATGTAATCAATATATCTTGGATGACTCACCAGTGACATTTCTTATTTTAAATAGGTATTATAAAATTATGAATCGTTCAATGCAACTCTTCAATGGTACCTATAACACAGTTAAAAATAGTTAGGTGGGAAGCAGAATTTAAATAACAATTGTACATTATTTTCTATATTAACAAAACATCTACAAGTTGTCAACTGCAAATGTCCACAACTTTTTTAAACATTTCTACAATTGTTTTTATTTAGTTTCATTTTATATTTTTATGTATTTAATTACAATTCAGGATTTTAAACTAACCTGTTTTAAATAGTAATAAAAAAACTAATAGGTACTAGTCTATTTACAAATTTTGTGGGTTTATTAAAAATCGTTTACGTCCTTTTTAGATTCTGAGTGAAACGATGAATGTATTGATTTTACAATGATGTGTGTTTTTTTTTTCTTTTTTTCTTTTTTTTTGTGTCTGTGTACACGATAAGTAGTCGAAATAATGCTTCGATTTTCGACTTCAGTATCTTGTTCGATTGGAAAGTGAATATCGTTGGTGCATTGGGGAGGACAAAATTTAAAATTCCCAGTACTTTTCAAAAGCGACAAGAAAAACAAAAGAAAAATTAAGGAAAAACGGGAATTTTTACGCAAAATCGATTTTTCAGAAAATTGAATATGGTTTTTGGTGTAACTTTAAAACAAAAGACCGTAGATACATGAAATTTTCACTGGTTGTTTATATTTGCATTTTCTATACACGATAAAATTTTCAAAATATTTTGATTTATTTTGAACAGTTTAGGGACATTTTCATTTTTCATTTTTTTTTAGTTTTTTTTCTAGAAATATCAATAAAAATTTATTTGTTGGTTAAAAAAACTTGAAAATTTAATAGAAGGCTCCTAGTATATTGTTTCAAAGGCAGATGAAAAATATTAAAAATCGATAGTCACAGTTTTTTTTTATAAGCATTTAAAGTTCAAAAATTGACAAAATATGGAAAAATCACGAAAATTAGCAAATTATTTTGAGTTAAGAATTCGTAAAAATTTTTCTTTTTAAATCTAAGATTTGAAAATGTAATACGAGATTACTCATAAGTTTGTCTACCTTTATCAATAAAAAAATCTCTACCGGACAGTCAAATTACATTTTTATGAGCGTTTGAAATTCAAATTTTTACAACATTGGATGTTCACTCGATTTCTCATGTAGCGATTTCCATATTTTGTTGTTATTCATAAACGAATAACTATAGATACATGAAAATTTCACTGAATGTTTATATTAGCATTTCCTATACACCATACAATTTTGAAAATATTTTGACTCTTTTTGAGCTGTTTACGGATATTTTCATTTTTCAATTTTTTTAGTTTTTTTTTCTATGATTATCAATAAAGTTTTATATGTTGGGCCAAAAAGTGTAAAAATGTAATACAAGGCTCCTGATATATTGTTACAATATCAGTTGAAAAATATTAAAAATACATAGGCACAATTTTTTTTATAAGCATTCAAACATCGAATTTTGACAGAATTTTTCAAAATCTCGAAAATGATTAATCATCGTAATTAATAAATTATAAAATGTTCAGTTTTTATAGCTAAGGATTGAAAATGAAAAACAAGATTCCACGTAAGTAATTAATTCTCTTACCGAAAAATCTCAAAAATATACAATCACAGTTTATTTTTATAGTCATTTTATGTTCAAATTTGGACGAAATTACATATTAAAAAACCTAGTTATTTTGTTGTGATTATATAATATTATTCGTGGGTACCTACTTGAAACTTCTAAAGTGTACTATTATATATCTATGATAGTATCAGGGTTTGTTATTGATGTTGATGTATAACATGTTATAAGTACCTAATGGATATTGTGATAATGTGATATAATTAATTTGGAATTTATTATAAGTCAATTTTTTTTTTAATACCGCATAGATATGTATATAATTTGTCTTAAACCTAGACTGACATACCGTCTTCGCTCAGAATCGTTTTTCTTATACAATGATATTGTATCATTGAATTCAAATTTAAAAGCATCCATTATACAGTGACCCACTTGTAACCTACTGTACAGCAGAGCGACATCCACTTACCCACCTTTTTTTTTAATGAATTTTAGTGCTTTTTTTCTTTATTTTAAGTGTATAATTTTATTGTTTTATAGAGCTACAAAACCCGAACTCTAATTGAAAATAATTTGTAAAAAAAATGTTTTTATACTTATAAATTATTACTAAAAGAATAAAGTTTTATTTTTATGGGAAATAAAATAATTTAATTTAGCCATACTATAAACAATATAAGTAATAGATTTTTTGATATTTAAATAATAATATTGCTAAGGAACAAAAATATTGTTTAAAACTGATTGTTATTTCATCATAATAATTATTATTCAATTTTCATAAACTTATGAATATTGATGGTTAAGATTTGGTATGTATTTTTTGATTTAGATTTATTACATATTGAATGAATTTATCACATGTGATCAATTTATAAATGGTAACATTGTTTGTTGTAAATGTACACTTGATTTATTATTTTCTATCTATTAACTTAGCTCTCTTTTTAGAGTTGTCTCTCTTTTCAGCACAAGCTTTGCTTTTGAAAAGAGGTCCAATTTATGTATTTTATTTGTAACATCTATGTTATTTAAACATTTTTAACTTTGTGGCAATTAAATATTATTTACTAGGTAGCTTTTTTACTTACTATTTACTTGTGTAATATATTGCTATATACAGGGATGGGCAAGATACTTAAAAATGAGTATCGTGAATTACAATATTAGATACCTACTAGATACTTGTCTATGGAGTATTGTAATACTAGATACTCAATATTCGATAGTCACTGCATTTGAATAAAATGAATCACAGGTATTTTAGAATTTATATTTATACACATATTGACATATATATTTTATATTATAGTTAATTAGTAGACTACAGTTTATACTAAATAATAATAATAATATTCTAAAACGTAATTAATAATTGTTATTTATGTACATAATTGTTTAGATAGTCATCATAAACTACCGTCAATAACATAATTATTATACTAGTATTCGTATTATAGGCACCTACTTAAATTACTATTATACTATTATTATAATCATTCTTGTATAGTGCTCGAGTAAAAGTATTCAAAATTCAAATAATATTTAGTCACTCAAATACATATGTTTAATACTTTAAAAAAAAAGTACTTGCTTAAAGTATATATATTTAAAATAAAATACTAATTTTCAAATACTTATTCCTTTTGGTTCATCAGTTTTCTATATTAATTTTAATTTAGATTCTTTGACAAAAAAGACGATTTTATAGTTAAATAAAATGATACAGTGTTAAAATAATACTCTTTAAATTAACAAAAAATATGAAAATTGGATAAGTTGATTTAAAAGGTAAAAAAAAATATTTATTAAATAGTTGAATTGAAACTATCTACAAATACTTTTTTTTTACTGAGTATTGAAGTATGTATTTTAAATATTTTCCAAAATAATAATCTGTAACTGTAACTGTAATTGAATACTTTTAAAAAGTATCTTTTGTAAGACTAATCATAATACTACTTTATGTACTAGATATTGAATTTTAGTAATTTTGGTATGTTATTGATGTTTAATTATAACGTTTAATAATAATAGTCAGGGTTAAATGTATTGCAATACAAAATGCTCCTTATTTTTAGTACTGTATCAGGAGTAGGGACACAAGAAACAAGATTCTAATTGTATTTAAGATTAAGATACTGCCCAACCCTGACTACATATATATATATATATATTAAAGAAGTTATTTTTAAGTTTAGCATAACTTAAATAAACGCATTAAAAATATCAAATATCTTTATACGGTTATTAGAGTATCTTAAAAGTTGAGTTTAGATAGGAAGGTAGTAAAACTTAAAGTACCTACTCTGTATCTTGTATCGAGATACTCTTTTTGTGGTATCTTGCCCAGTCCTGACAACATTATAAGTTGTACCTCTGTAATACAGGTTTTTCATGCTTTAATGCAAAATACATAATGTTCAATTTTAACTTGTTAAAAATTGCCGAGACATCGCTATTTTTATTACATTATTGTTTTATACTCAGGTAAACTAATTAATTACTATACTTAAATCAACGAGAGAACCCAAGTCAGCGGTGCTTAAAACTCGTCTATTGCTACGTATTCCCACCAGTGCTCAGCTGGGAGGAGGGGGGGTTATTTCAATATAGTAATTTCCTGTCTTGTATTAACTTGTGTTATTTTTATTTTAGATTCTTACCTTTTAGGACAGTAAAAGTGCTTAGATTTTCTTCAACAGTATCTTTTCTGATAGGAAAGTGAATCTAGTTGGTACTTTGGGTGATCAAAAGTAAAAATGTCTCGGTAGTTTTCAAAAGCGACGTGAAAAACAAAAGAAAAATTAAGGAAAAACGGGAATTTTTACGCAAAATCTGTTTTCGAGAAAATCGATTTTGGTTTTTTGTGTAACTCTAAAACAAATGACCGTAGATACATGAAATTTTTACTGACTGTTTATATTAGCATTTTCTACACACCATGCCTTTTAAAAAATATTTTGAGCTGTTTACGGACATACCTATCAGTTTCCAATTTTTTTAGTTTTTAATTCTATAATTGTCAATAAAATGTTATTTGTTGGGTAAATTGGGTAAACCCGCCTTTTTTAAATGGATTATTTATAAATTATTTTATATGATTTAAAAAGGGATATTAGGAGATGTGGGGGCATAGCCCCTACGGCTCAATAATGTTTAACAAGTGATGAGGATTGAGGACGCTCTTTTTTTAAAAGTAAACAGAGTCTCCTTTAATTTTGCCAAGTCGAGCACTGTTGTGGGCACTTATCTAGCGCGTGCGTCTCCGCCGCCGCTAGACTGCGCAGAATCGATGTTGTATAGGGTTAAAGCTACCCCGTATTGCGAGAATTTAAGCCTCGAGAATGCGGGGATCGCGTTGCCTAGGTGATTTGAGCATATACCCCGCTCCATGAGAGAAGTTATACGCACCGTGCATCCGACTGACGCCGACGCCTGGCGTAGCAAGGAGTCCCAGTTTTTCCCACTCCTTACCACGACCCCTGCCGAATTATTGAACTATTGACGATCGTAACCTCACGGGAAAAAGTGGTGGGAGACGCGCAGCGACGGACGAAAAACTTTGTATCTTCTCTTTTGGAGCGGAGAACAAAAGGTTGCTAGTTGCTACCGATATCGTAGACTCAATAATACGTTGACACGGTCGGAAGGTCTGACATATTTTGATATAATATATTATTGGTTAATATAATAGTCATATATTAAAAATAACTAAACTGTTTTATTTTTTCATGTAGGTAGTTAAAGTTCTACACAGTCATTTCTGCCAACCAGAAGCACCTACAAATACATCACTAATTTGTATTATTGGTTTTTCTTCAAGAAATTATAACTTGGTAAGAATAAATATTTAATTGCTCTCTTAACATAAGTACCTACCTAAAAATTATTCAGAACTAATTTTACATATTAGTAAATTCCTGATTTATTTTTACATCCATTATTAGTTTTGTAATATCAGAATTCAATAAAACCCTTCACTTTCATAACTGCAGTTCTCTCAGCAATATTTATTATCCGTCTGGATCCTTATATTTTATTTTTAAATTAATTTATATAGTTATATTATTTTCAGATAATTACTATATTTTCAAAACATTACATCTTATTATTTTCTTTTGTATAATTATATTTAATTTTTCAAAACAGATTTAATAGCCTTATTAAGGCGGCTCTAAACGATTGGATTTTTCATGCATTTAGACCAATAAGCTAGCGAAAAATACACATATTTCTAGTAGTCAAATTTTAATTTTGAATACTTATTTGGATTCGTTAGCCTCTTTTCTATGATCTGTAGGAAAAAACTTTTTCATCTCTTTGTCTAGTTACCACTTAAAAGTGCAAGTTAAATTTGAGAAATCAAGCAGTCATTTGGAACCGTAATATACGTAAATTATCTAAAATATCCAAAATCGGTTTCCTATAAATCATAGAAAAGAGACTGACAAATTCAAATAATTTTTCAAAATTGAAATTGGACTACTAGAAGTATGTGTATTTTTCGCCAGCTTATTAGCATTTTTCACTGTTGTGAGTGTATAAAAATATTTTTCGAGAGTGATTACGTTGACTTGTGCTTGCGCGTACGTGTGCTATTGAACCGTGTGCCCGCAGCCGGGCGATATAAAATCTATTGTTATAGAGTTCGAATTTTACACTAATAATCATTTACGACTAACAAAGATTACGGGCGGCGACAACAAGATTAGAAATTGCCTAAATTGTTCCCCTTAAATAATAGCCACTAAGAGCCGCCTTAAAAATGTACTATTTATATTCCGTAAAAAATATTTCAACTATGCTGTGCTCCAAAAACCTTTTCACTACCCGTGCACTCCACTGTGAAACACCAACCTGTGCGCCTCATAATATATATTACGTTTGTTTATTATTAAAGTTCGGATTTGAAGGCAAAAGCCTTTTTTTAATAATAATAATAGAGAAATCATTTTTATATAAAAATGCGCGTCATTTAATGTGTAAGATGATGAACGTATTTTTTTTTGCTTTTTTTAAAAAATATTTTGCTGATAAATTCCTTTTTGCCTTTTTCACTTATAAATGCCTTTATTGTGTTTAATTTTCAATTGAATTAATATTTTTATATACGACATACGTATAAACGATACAGATCGATAAGATTTTCTGAAGACTGTGCATTGTCAGGCTGTTAATTATAATGCGTCAGTCCGTCCCGATTACATTTTCTATGTAAACAAAAGAGTATACAAAGAGTTTATTTACACTAAAACAGATGTTATCTTACAGTCATGACAATAAATTAATCTGTTATTAATATTGTACAATTTAAATGTTAACAGATATCATGGATAACATTCACAGATACAACAAGGAGCAATTCTTCTTTTATGAACTTCTAAAAGATATCCAGGAAGATATTCATTATATAAATGATAAACCAGGCAAAGTGTACATAACTTTAACGGAACATTTAAATAATGTGAATGCTAGAGTACCTGAAAAATTTAGAGCAGATGAACTTGTTGACATGGAAGAATGTATAAGAGATGCAGTGAAAGATCTGACCGATCTTGATCTTAACACTTACCTTTGTACTGGAGTTGTTGTTCTATCGGAATATTTAGATTCCCCAGAGGATATGTTTGAATATATTGGGAAAAAAAAGAGAGGCTTGTAATTTGTACTTTAAACTTATTAAAACATTTTTGTCTTCATTTTTACTATGTAGTTTAGAATAATAAGTAGCCAAGTAGTTACTATATAAAAGTATCAATGTTTGAATATTGATAATGAATCATGCATGGATCCAGAAATCTGAAATGGTGAGGGGCTACATTTTTTTCAGAAAAAATACCATTGTAGTTTTAGTACATAATGTCATAGTAGATTACAGATAACATTAAAAATAAGATTTAATAACATTAATAAGAATTTTCTTTATATTTAAAATTTTAGAATTTTAAGACATTTAAACTAGGTATTATTTATTATAAAAAAAATATATACACTAAAATATAACATTCCCAAATAGAGATTTGCCTGTAATGAATCAGTTAATATAATATTATAATAGCATAGTAAAAATCCAGAAAAAAAATAAGCTCTTTAATAATTAGGTATATTTGAATCAACCAATATTTTAAAAACAATTTTAAGATTACTTTATACAAGATTTTATTTATTACATAGGTTTTTTTTTTAGAGTATATTTAAAAATTAGTTTTTATTATTAATTTACATTATTTATCCTATTTAATTAATTTTTTCATTTGATATTCAACAATTTTAATTTAAAATATTATACCCACCTATATTTAATGTAAAATTAATAAAAAAAAACTATTTCTTATGGAATTCCTATTTAAATGTTATGAACCCACTATTATTTATAAGTAGATATTATTTTTTTTTTAAGCTTTTACAATTCAAATTCAGTACAATGATGATTAATCTTATCGTAGTATTAAGTATTAGTATTAGTGTTTAGTATAAACAATCCGTAGAAATAAGATTTTAATGATGTAATTAATTATTAAATTGCTGTCAACACTGTCTTACAAAAAATATAATGCTTATATACCTATATCTATATATGAATAAATGTATTTAATTACAAAGGTATAATGGAAAAATCAAACTAATCTAATATTAAATTTGAATACTTGACCTGATTAGGGCATTGTCAATTAAAATTAAATTGCAAATATATTTGCAATAAATATATATTTCATTTCTGGTCAGGTGGCACTGCTGGAAGCCTTCCTATTATGTTATTTATGTCTAATGTTCCTCTGTCACCTCACTTACTCATTATACCTCGTCTGTTGTATAGATTGAAATAAAAAAAAAATAAAAAAAATATGGTTAAAAATTTAAATATATTATATAAATATTATGTTAGTCAATGACTAAGTAATTAAGTAGGCAAGTATAATATTATAATCAGAGGCTTAACTAGTATATTTTAGCCCCCCTGTCATAACTCCTATACTTCCACGAATGGTAACTAAATTTACAAATTTTAATTTAAAATGTTAGGTTTTTTTATGTATAAAAAGCGTTGTGTACATTTTATTACATACTAAATAGAAGTTTTCAATAAAGTAAACACAAAAATAGTCTTTGCCCAAGAATAATAGATTCGGGATTTTATTTTTGTAACATAAATGTATAAATGTTTGTACGAATAACAACTAACCAGACAAAAAACGCAGCTTAAAAAGACCGCTTATAGGGACCTCTAACAGAATCAAATTTTATATTATATTATTAAAATATCATTTATCATCATCTTTTGATCTTCATTAGTACAACGGTTATCCGATGGTTTGTATTCTGGTCAACGTCGTTATTATTATTATAATAAATTAGTCAAATTTTGTTTTCATGTGTTTTTAGACTTAAATAAATATAAAATAAATTAAACTAAATTGAAATCATAAATGTTGGTTGGATAATAAATTATTAATTATTTAACTGTATTATCATTATACAATCACCAGGGTTATTTAAAATGTCTAAGGACTAAGGAGTATTATTCAAAAATCTATAGTATTGTTCCAAATGTATATTAAATGCTATATTTATCACTTTCTGTTCCAATAAGTTCCACATCTAGTGAAAGAACATTTTCAGAATAAATACTTATATAAGGGAAACTATATTACTAAATGTTGTCTATTAGAGCTATTGAAACATTTTTTTAAATAAAATCCCAATACTGAGCATTCCGTGAGCAGAAGCTTAAACTGTAATGACTAGTGTATTATTTTATTATTTTTCACAAATTATTTTTAAGATAACTATTATACTCACATTTTAATAATAAAATAAAATATTGATTTATTGATTTACATTTACATAATATTTAGAAAACAATCAATGTAACGCGTTTGAGTGGGATAAGGGGCTCCCCCCCTTAATTTACTTCTAATACAAATCATAGGACTGAAGCCTCCCTCCCCCTACATTTAAGGTCTAGTAAAGCCTATGAATAATGAATTTTATTAGGACATGATATTATATTAATAAATCTATATGCATCACATTACTATACACTCCAGTGGCCAATGAACTTGATTTTGCTTCATTAGCGGAGTGGAGGTGGATTATGGGCTCTAACATCTTAAAAGGATTGTTAGCTGCTGGTAGAGTAGATTTCCCAACCTTCCTCTCCATTATAAATTTTAATGTTCCACTGTGCACCTCTGGTTCCATTACTACTTTTTATGCCCATCTGTGTACCGCTAATTAAACGTCAAATGAGCCTATAAGACGTTTATCTAATGCCAATACGGACCCCAATCTTATCTTTGTTAACCACCTCAATTTTATAAGTATTAGCATTTTGTTATATTTTTAATTTGTAAATTGTTTGATTTTGTTGTTATCTAATACTTTCTTTTAATTTATTAAATATCTTCATTTCTTGATCGTAAATCGCATATCGGACCATTTTTACTACCTACCCCAAAAGTTGATGACAGACAGAAAGATAACACTGTCATTGTAACAACAATACAATGAAAATAATGATTGTACATTTGTCCGTAAAGGTAAGTACTAAGTGCCCGTATTACAATCGTTAAACTAAGGTTAAACCACCGAATTCGGCCGGTAAAATCAGTAACCGAGGTTTAAACTATGATTGTAAGACAAGCCCTAAGTAAGGTAATCTCTTAGGGCCGCTTTCACCAATACTTTAAACTCCGATTAAAGTTAAACCGGGGTTTAATCGGCCGAATTTGCCCGGTTAAATATCTGTTATCAGTCGATTAAGCGTAATCGAAGTTTAAAGTATTTGGTGAAAGCGGCCCTTAGTCATGGCTCAATGTTTATAGATGGTACCCAAAACCCATAATATGTTAGGTATGCATAGCTGTGCGCAAGGGTAGGGCTGATTGGGTTTTGGCACTGATTTTTTTACACGTGGATGGGTTCGTACCTTATGAAGACATTACTAAAAGTAGATATAGCCCTTCTAGATTTTAAACCTAACTTGTACCTAAGCGCCTTGATAATAATAGAGATAATGCGGCTAATATATCATTTAAAACATTTTATAGCAAAGAATATAAATCTGTGTTGGATGGGTTGATGTCACTGATGAAAAATCATTTAGAAAGTTGCATTGGTACAATTAAACCATTATATTATAATCTGTTCAATCCCCTGTATCAAGAAATAACTTAACTGAATTTGGAATTCAAGATGCAATGACATTTTTACCCAAACAATTTGTTGTAGACCCGTTACATTTACAGGTTGAGTTAGAAGTACTTTAAGACCAATGCAAAGCAGTGAAAACTGTTTCAGAATAAACAAAAAAAAATGCTTGTTATAGCTAATAGAATGTCTCGTTTACTGTGTACAGCTCCAGTAACTGTTGCTGGAAATGAGCGTTCATTTAGTAAGTTAAAGTTGGTAAAGGATTAGTTAAGGACAACTCATCAGAGTGACTTCCGTTTAAGCGATTTTCTGTTAGTTTCCTCGGAAAAAGACATAATAGATGATATTAAGTTAGATGTTATTGCTAAACAAAGGTCAATTTAAAAAAAAAAGAATTTGTATTTAATAATTTTTTGTATCTAATACTTTTGTTTTAAGTACATCCTCCAAAAATCAATTATATTTTTGTGTAAATAACAGTTTTACATTTTAATATTAACTTAAGAACACTGGTAATATTGTACAATAAAAAAATTAATTCAAAAATAAAACATATCTCATAGATGTATGCACATTTTTATTTTTTAATAGTCAGTCAACTAAATGGACTTGGTTGCCCCCCCCCCCAAAAAAAAATGACTTTGATACGCCACTGATAATTTAACGCTTACCTACTCTACAGTTGGATGCAATCAAACAATTTTTTTGTTTACAAAACTAATAAATTTATTTTACTTGAATAAGCATACGAGTGCCGATGCTGATGAGACTACCTATATTATTTAATTATTATGTATTATTATTATGGCATTCAGAACCGGAGAAACAACATCATATATCTATTAGTACCTATTAGTTGGTATAATATTTGTATATAATACCTATATAAATTTAATACAACTAAAATTAACAATTCATTTTACCCCAACCCCATCAAAAAAATAATTCTGGATATGTCCCTGTGTTTGTGTACATGTAGTAGGTACTTACAAGTAAATTGTACATAATATAGAGTATAAATATAATTAAAATAAAATGTATTTAAAAGAACTTCTTTTAACTAGGTATAGGTATTTACATTGATAGTTAAATTAGTATCTAATTAGGTACTAAATTTTAAAAAATAACAATATTTATCATATTATCTTGTATTTATAGCCTGCTATTTAATAATATATTATTTGTTAACTGTTATACTATTGTAGTCATCAATCAAAAATTTAAACAATACCTACCTTATTATGTACAATGATAATTTCAATAAATTACTTAGAACTTATATTATATTTATTGCTATCAAATTAAATTCTTTATGGCTTTCAGCTGGGTATATTGATAACAATGGATGGGAAATATATTTTTATGTTCTTGATGTCTATTTTTCATAATGATATATGGCGACAGTCTTTGTACATAATATCGTATATATCAGTATATGGAGTAAGAATATCAAATATTATGTATATTAGGTATATGTAAGGAATTTGAAGTTGATTCCCAGTATAATTATTTGTATGCATGATTTGTGTCACACATCACTTGATGCTTGAAGTTCCAAATCCATTACAATGGACAACATTTTAACTTTTGCTTGAATTAATTGGGGTGGAAGTTTTTGATCGTAATGCCCAGACTTTTTAAAAAAAAATCTACATCATCGTATTCCTCAGAATTATATGATTCTGGCTTTGTTAACATCTCTGATCTTTCTTTTACCTTTTTTTCTAATTGTTTCGTATTAATGCGTGCTTCTTTTATTTTATTTTTCTGTTGTAGAGGTAATGGTTAGGTAACTTGAGTATCAGTGGCTTCTTCGTCTTCATTTCGCTCAGAGTTGGAATTTTCATCGTAATCCATAACATTAATATGTGATGTAAGACTGTTGGAATATAATTAAAACGTTATATGTATAATGTATTATAAAGGTAATAAAAAAATTGGTAAGTAATTAATTGAAAAGTATACAGTAACCTACAAACATTATTAATAGTACCTATATACTATGTATAGTGTAGTATTGTAATATTCAAGTGTAGCAAGTTAAATAATTTATCAAGTAAAATAACAATTTACTAGTCTTCCTATGTTAACATTCACTACAACGAGTGAGTGATCATTATGTTAAAACACATTAAAAATTGTGAAATTGTACTTTCAATTTTGCGAAAGCAATTTTTTTTATATGTTACATAATGCTAACATAAATAATTTACCAAATATGGGTAGCTAGAACAGATTTTGGTAATACAATCTTATGAATAGTAGTACAAATAAATTAAAATTGCATGATATTACTTACACTTTATCTGGTAGAACATCTAAACATTTTAAATGCGGTGCTAAGTTCCATTTGGTTGATTTTAAAGAAACCCTTGACATTTTCATCCCGGGTCTCATTTTTCTCGATCTTTTAATTTTCAAATATGTGTCTTTTATATTTTTATATCTTTTTTTTGCAGTCTTCTACCTAATATAAAAAAAAAAAAACTAATATAAATCTCAGCAGTTAGTTTCTAAATGGAAATGTTTTAGTTTTTAGGTAGGTCGTTACACCCTCCAGCATAATATTATGTTGTCTCTGTTTTATTAACAGAGTATGACATTTAGTAAATTTGAGTTTAGAAGTTCCAGTTTTTTGTTGTTGGCTTTAATATTACAGTGGTTACCTACAATCAAACCTAAAGGTTAGAACATTGTATATGTTTTCTTGGTCGTTTTTTACAATATTTAAATTTTTAAGTGAGTTGTAGGCATTTTTAAATTTTAATACTCTACATACTCATAACTCGCTTAAAAATTTAAATATTGTAATAAACCAACAAGCAAACACAGATTATGTATTTGGACCTTTTAGTTTGATAATAAGTCAATTCACTTAAATATTCAAGCTAACCACACAAAATTGGAACTACTAAACGTAAGTTTTTGTTGATAACGTCGTTTTAGGTATTTTACTTGTAAAAATGTAAGTATAAGTTATAAGACGTAGTACAAATGTATAATCATTAATCATTTTAGTCTTTTAAGAATATTATAAAGTTGAATATTTGTTTTATAATTTGTGCACATAGGTACCTACCTAAATTTAAAATTAAGGAATTTTAGTAGGTTATTAGTAGGATATTCAATATAATAATATTTATACAGCTAAAAATTAACTTAATATATTTAAAGAATAATATGTGAATATCCATGGCAAGGAAGCAATTTAAAAAAAAAATTAGATAGGTACCCATATCAAATTGTAAATACAATATTTTGAAATACATGAAAAATACGAAGTAGGTAACTTACATATTAAAAAATATTTAGGTATTAACATTTGTTATTCTCTGTTTCTGCCAATTATTTCATTTATTTCCTTCCATATTGCTTTTGTAATATATAATAATTTATAATCCTTATTTTGTGGATTATAAATTGACGGATATTTGGCAACGCATTCTACCAATCGTTTATCTTGTTCTTTAGTGAATTTCTTAAGAACATACGACCTTAATCGGTTATTCATTTTTTTAAATATGATATTAATATACTATTTAATAGGTGAATAGGAACTAAGGGGTGAATGCCGCCGAATAGGAACAAAATGAGAAAAATTTGTTTTGAATTGTTTACGTAAAAAAAGTAACAAATATTTATGATAACACCGGCACTTCGTTTAAAACAACATTTAGATGATATTTGGTAAGCACGACTTTGTTATCACTGAACACTGATAAACTTTTATCATAATCATTTTTTTTTTTTTGTGAAATTTAAGTACTCGTAAAATTTAGTAGGAAAGTCATACTACGGAGTTGAGGAAAGAAATTATTGTTGCGATTATTAAAAGTTAATAGACATGTATTAATAAAAGTTCCCACACACTGCAACGGTGGCGGTAGCGGTTACGGCAAAATGAGTCCGGACACAATTTTACCGCCACCGCCAAGACAAAAGAATTTTACCGCCACCGCTGCAGTGTGTGAGTGTGACGTTCTTAATGATTTGTTCAATCACAATGGAATTCATAATACTTTTCGAGTAAAAAATATGCTTCAAAGTTAAATACTTCTAATCTGTGTCATTGCGATAAACAGGAACACTGGAAAATATTAACAAATTTCAATACCTACCACATTTATTAAAAATGTCTACTACCTACCTACCTACCTATATAATTTATATGGACTAGAGTGCATAACAAAAATAATAATAATTATTAAGTTACTTAAAAAATATATGAAAATAGTTAAGTTATTTTAGCAATACCTAGGTCCTAATATAACTACTCGTCGCTATTCAGGAAAGGTTTAAATTTAGATCGCCGACCGGGACCGCAATAGGGAAACCAACCATATTTAGCACGATAATTATAGATAATTATAGATTGAATTATATTGTAAGCAGGCAACTGACAATGGCAAGTATAGTCGTACGATCAAGATACGCATTATGCAATACGCCGATAAGTAGGGAGCGATCTACTACCGCTGTTCGAGTTCTCCAACACCGTACCATCCAAAATTACTTTTTTAATAGTTTTTTTTTTATTATTATTCTAATGACTGTTGACTAATGATATTATCATTTATTCTGTATTTTGTGCGCTTCTATGTGTTATTGTCGAAGACAATGAATGAATTAAATATAGAAAGTATTTTGAAATAAATAAATTATTGCTTTAATGGACGAGTTACAGACGTAAATAAATACACAGGCACTATGTAGGTACTGAGATTGAGCTAGAAGTAAGTAAGTACTCGATACGGGATGGGTGGAGATAAAATGATTAAATTAATTGAGTGCCAATAGTTGCCAATATTTGCCATTGAACTCCCTGTATAATATATACGTAATTAGGAAGACCGAAGACGTACCTAATATTAATATATTATACTATAATATCATATATAGTGATCATGTTATTATATTATAGTTTAATTATTGTAGTTGCTATGATATCTCAAACCTCCAGAGCTACTTTAGCTCTGATGCATAATCTAATTATTATTTTTTAATTTCTAGGATTCGTTAAATAATTGATTCTTCTCATCATCTATACTTAGAATTATCTAGCCATCTAGGTGTGTAGTCCAGGGATTGTAACCTTTATGTTTTTTTCGGTTTCGGTTTCGTTTCGGTTTTTCAAAAAAATATTTTTAAGGTTTCGGTTTTAATTATAAATTTCAAAAATATGAAATTGAGGTTGCGGTTACGGTTGTGGTTTATACCGGTTTTAACCTGTTACAAAAAAAAAAAAAATATTTTAAAATTTTAAGCGATTATAGAACCGTACTAATACAACCAAAAAATATGTATAGGTACCTACAGATAAACCTGGTAGTTTTCAACCAAGTCTAGGGATAGACAGCTCTTTTAACAATCAAAAACCGTATGATAACATATATTCCAACTTAAAATTACAACTAACAAACTTATGCTTTAGTATTTACATTTTAACTTAATTAACAATTATTGTTGTAAACTTCATTAATGTGTTGACTATTGACGACAGAGACGATTAAAATATCACCACAACTCAATACAAAAACTTTCAGATGATTGATGTTGATTGTTGAGGGTAAAGATTCTAAATTGGAAGGTAGGCGTAGCACTCATTTTGGTTTAATATTAATACTTATTAGTATTATAATTCTCAAATAACAGTGTCGAGGCCTAAGAGTCTATTATGATTTAGGTTGAGACTTAAAAATTAATAAAATATAATACATATTTTATAAGCTTTCTTTTACAAGATTTTATATTTTAACAATATAATAATAATTTTTATATTCATAAAATACATATTATTATAATGTAACCATACTATTTTTTTTTGCGTTTTGGAGATGGGTTAGTAGTTCCAGATGTTTCAGTATGACTTCCTTCCCCTTGACTCATAGTGACCTAACCGAAAAAAACCTTTAAAAACCGAAAAAATTGAACTTTAAAAATTAGGGTTAGGGTTTTGGTTAGGTTTTTTAAACATTTGAAAATAATGGTTTCGGTTAAGTTACGGTTAATAATTAACACAAGGTTCCCGGTTCTATAACCGGTTATTTTCGGTCCGGTTACAGTCCCTGGTGTGTACTATAGTCTATATGTATATGTCTATATTATACTTATCATAATATCTAGGTCTCTGCTATACTTAAAACAAACACCTACAATTTAAAATGTATTATTAATTGAAATTGTAATAATAATATTTACCTAATTAATTAATCACGATTTATGAAATAAATGATATAAAAAATAATAAAGTTGAAAGAGAAATTAAAAATTAAAAACATTTTTTGAAGTAAACATTTTACAATCCACAATGTTTATTGTACCATAGTAAACAAAACAACTTTATTTCTTATGTTGCGATATTTATTTGAATGCTGTTTATTACTATTAATTAGTATTAATCATCGATTAAAGTCGTTAGTCATTGTGTAAGTTCCCTATTACTCAAGTATCCTGAAATAGTGAAATCATAAGTATAATGCCAAATATCTGAACTCTGAATGAATTTTCGGAATCCAGACATTGAAGTATTGAACTTATTTACTTGTGCATGTATAGTACACAACATCTGCTGTCTTCGTTATCGTTTTTAGAATACGTTTCACCGGTAGCCTAACTTGTTGGTTACTATACGCTACGCATATAATACTGACTGTCTATTCTGTTGCCTACACTCTAAATAGTAGGCGTTATACTTCCAATCGCGATAAATTATGAATAGGATTATATTTTGTCGGTAAATATGTAAACGAATTTTCATTGAGTTTATACTTAAAATCTCGATCCCTTCTTCTATAAAGCTAAGTGAAGTATTATCTTATCGGTAATTTACGTGAAAAGGTCTCGACTTCTGTTAATGACTCCGTTTGTATGCAAATATTGTTCAGTTTGCAATTTTAGAGCCAAATCCATCCAGCAGAGTAATGTCAAATTGCATGGTAAGTTAAACAAGCTAAACACTGGAAAGTTCTCTGTTGGGCATTAGGTCGGTGGAGCTCTAAATGACAATGAATTAACGGTCTGTTCCTCGACTCTTCCTCTTCCTGTGAAATTAAAAGCATCCAACACTATGTAGGTAATTTCAATAATGCCTCTAAATCTCTGTCTCCTGCTCCAGTGACCGAGTTCAGCGAAGGAGGACTACTGCCTTGTTCTCTCAATTTGTTAATGGCATAAAGATTAATTGTTTAAGAATGTGCCAATTTTTTATGTGTCTTATGTTTCTTCATACTGAATACCATTAGGATTTTATTCTACTACAAGATGATGAGAATAATGTATTAAACAGTCATAATAATTCATCAATTATGAGAATGCGGACCTGCGTCCATCATTCCTAATAGTGGACTAAATCAATTACTTCTTATGTATACTATATTATTTGTTAATTGTTGTTGTAACTTTATTTTATGTACTTTAAATGTGAGATTATTATCATCCAAAATTTGTATTGGGCTTATCCTGTTTTAAATAAATAAATATAGGTATAGTGCATTGATTAGTGGTGGTTACGCGGATGATTACGTTTTTTATAAACTCCGTTTGAGATACGCGTGTAAACCACCAATCAAGCATTTTCTCAAGGGTTAGTGTTTAGAGGTCACTTTTCGTAATTTTGTAAAACCCGTTTTCTTTTTAAATGTTATTTGGCCCACGATATTCTCATCGTTAATAATTGGGTAATTCGTACACGCGCCGTCACTCAACAAGCCACATGATCGGAATGTTATACATTTATAATAACAACGCCCGGGCTTCTCAATTCGGTGTAGTAAACACACAAATAATAAGCGGATCCATGACTGACGATTTTAGTGATAATTGGTATTTATCATAATATACTTAGCGTGTTATTTTTATCGCATGTGTTACACACTTTTACACACCTACTCCTAAACAACGGCACCCGCAGGGGGGACCCAACTAGATTATTAATAAAAAAAAATCATAAAATAACATATCCGACATTCTAAAATCAACTATAAGCATCCAGTGGATACACAATAATGTAGTGTTTATATAGGACTATTTTTAGTTCTAAGTGGAGCCAAACGCGTATTAGTTTTACAAAGATGTGTGTTTTTGTCAGTTATCGTCTTTTAGTATGTAAAAATGTTTCAATATTTAACTTAAATATATTTTTTGGTTGGAAACATTAGTTCGTACTTTGGAGCCTCGGAAGGTGAAAGGTAAAAAATTCCTACTTATTTTATTAATAATTGGGATAAACAAAACATTTTTGTTTTTATCTTGGTGACTATAATGTCGCAATATTTAGTAAGGAAGTATTTTAAAATGTTATTGGTAATTTAACATTTTTGTTAAGGGTAAATCAATTGTTTTTGATCAACATATAGCTCCTAAAATGTACTCCCTAATTTATTCTTTTAGATAATTTTTGTTTGTCAGAATACCAAATTAATTAAGGCAGATATAGAGGCTAATATTGTTTATATAAAACTGTCTAATTATGTGGTGTTTGATTATTAGTTTTTTTTTTAATTATATAAAATATGAACGATTATTAAATATGCCATATTATAATATTAACAATTATAAAATTAATAATATAAAAGTTAATAAAAGAAAATTGGAAGAAACACAAAATATGTATAAAAATGTATAAAAATGTGCAACTACAAGAAAAAACATATCAATTATTATAGAAGCATATAAACAAAATGGTGAAGGTGTCTGAACAAATACGCAGCTCATTGGCTTAATGATTAGTAGGTGAAGTATAAAATGTAGCAGAGGACTTGAAGTACCTTAAGGCTTAAATAATAGTAATGATAGAAGGGTGGGAAAATCAAAGGTACTTTCAATAGCCCATTAAGAATACCTGCGGCATGACTACGTCCGGCCAAGTGAGCCAGTAAGGTGACATGGGTGGAATCGTTAAACTGGCTTAAGTTACCTAAAATCATCAACTGAATAAGAATCTCCAACAACAGCCCTGTATTCGAAGTATGGGGTCCGACAAGAGCACAAAATAGCAACTATTGACGGACCTGCTAGAACGAAAGTCTTTAGCCCACCCAAAGACAAAACCCAGTGTTTTGAAGGACTCGAATTATACGTAATCGATATGGGGACCAGCCGACCAGGGTCAAGGTTAATACTTACCTTAAGACTTATAGATACACTATAACAGTATAATATATATACCTACTATAATTGTTGTTGTAATATTATAATTGTAATATTGTTATTGTATTGATATATAATTATAGTTAATTTAATTAATATTCGATTGTTAAATATCGAGTATCTGACACTATATTACTATATCTAATATTAAAAAAAATGCACCTAAGTATAAAATATATATATTATGAATAAAATACCCTCGCATGCCCGGCACCTCAGCCATTTATATTTTATGTAGGTATTGCAGACATATAGAAATATTATAATCATGTAATATAAATACTGTAATGGTGCTTCAACATTTTAGTCTATTGGCCACAGCCATTTATTAACATAAATTAATAAAATATAGCATTCGGTATCTGATTGATCATATAATTAAAAAAAAAATAAAATCTTATAAATATATATTTAATATTTTTCCTATAGTATTGAACATCTTAAATCCTGTACTCATTTTAGCCAGTTTATAATAAATCATTGAGTGAACTATATGCGCCGCATAGCCGTTTTGGCTGAAAATAAGTACTGTTCCAAATGAATTAATTAAATTCTGCCGGTTCGATATAATAAACACGAGCTGTGTTTGTAATATTATTATACAATAATATGTAATATTATGCACAATATTAATTCCTAAATATATTTCAAGTAATAAAACTCGTTGTAACACTACACAATCGTCGAGTAGTTTCTCTTTGTATACACAATATAATATTATGTTCATTTTATTTAGTGTATTTATTTCAAGTCTTACAACTTATTGTAACTTCCCAATATTTTCGAATACCTACTTTCTTTCAGTAATTCGAGCATTGTTGAACAAATTAAATAATCATAAATGTAATGTGAACAAAGTAAAGTATTATTTCTATTTTTCTATCAGTGGATGCAAATATATATTTTTTACCTTAAGATTCTGATGAATGAAATACTTATAGGTTCAGTAAAATATAAAAGTGAAAATCGGATAAGTGGGTGACGCTCTGCTGTACAGAAGGTTACAAGTGGGTCACTGTAATGATTCTTGTTAATTCAAGGATGTTATATCATTGTACAGTATTACAGTGGCGGGTTAAGCAATTTGCCGCCTACAATCGGGACATTTGCAGCCCTTTGCAGCCCTTGTTAAAAAAATAAAAAAAATAAATAAATATATTGTTAATTAATTTATTCTTTATTATTAAATTGTATGCAATACCACGTTTCCTTGATCTACCATCTAAAGTAAAACAAAATTGACAATAAAAACTGTTTGTGGCCATAGTATAATTGTACATAAATAAGCGGTTTTCTGGAAAAAAACATGGTTTTAATACACTTTCATTCCTTAGCAATAGAAGTTGAATATTTTACAAATGTTAAAGCTACTAAATAATTTGTAAATTTTCAATTTGACAATTTTTTTTAAAATCTGAACTTTAAGTACTTATAAAAATAAAATCGTGAATACCTATGTATTTTTAATATTATTCAACTGCTGTAGAAAAAAATATATCAGGAGCCTTAATTAAATTTTCAAGCTTTTTGACCCAACAATTAAAATTTTATTGGCAATTATAGAAAAAAAACTAAAAAATTGAAAAGTGAATATATTCATAATCATAAACAACTCAAAACGAGTCTAAATATTTTGAAAATTTTATTAAGTATAAAAAAAAATAAAAAAGATAAAACAAAAATTTGGTGTAAATATTATTAAGTATCTATAAGATTATCCGTTTTTGAATTACAACAAAATTCAGAAAACTGTTACATGAAAAATAAAAATAATAATAACCAAAGTTGTAACAATTTGAACTTGAAACGCTCATAAAAATTTGACTTTCCGGTCGATATTTTTTTTTGATAAACGTAGAAAAACTTATGAAGAATCTTGGTTTTAATTTTCAAATCTTAGATATAAAATTAAAAATTTTTATGAAATTCTAACACAAAATAATTTCCAATTTTTCTAGATTTTTATGAATTTTGAGAAAATTCGAACTTTAGATGCTTATAAAAATTACTGTGTAATTACGTCCAACAATGAATTTTCAATTTTGACCTTCCGAATACACCAACTAGATTCACTTTCCCAGATAAAGATACTAGATAAAGATAGGTACTAAAGTTGAAAATCGAAACATTATTTCGACTAGATACTTATCGTGTTTACAGACACAAAAAAAAAAGGAAAAAAGAAATCTATATCCTTATATTAGGTGGGCCAACACGATCTTTATAACTTCTAAGCAAGTATGTATTTTCCTAATACTTGGTACTTGGTTGTCATATTTATAGTTAGGAACTGTGGTATATAGATATGTGGATATAAATATATAATATAGTTATGTACTAATAATGATATGGAACCTACTATCAAAAATAACCATAATGTATTTTTTGTATTTATGAGTGACTGTGTGACGTGTGGGAGCAACTAGGATACGTATTTGGACATTATAGTCTTTAGAGGTAGGTACCTATACCAATCTAATTTTAAAAAAGAAACTATTTATACAAACGTTTAAACGTAATGCTAACTGGTTATCAGTATAGTCATGAATAATTTTATTGTACGTTTTTACTACGACATAATAATATGTTATAATAATAAGTAATCATACTGAGGAGTGAGGACTACAACAGTCCAACGTGTTTAAAGGAGAAAAATATACGCTAATTAATAATGTAATATTATGACTGTATTTTGGTGACTTGTCAGTGTGTGACATCAGACGACAAAATAACCTTAGCGTGTGTGTCTAATCTGTATATTTATCCACCGTATTTATAGTTTATTTTTAATCGGTGAACATCATCTGTACCAACAGGCCAGTGGAGTACCAACTATTACTCCCTACCTTTACAGTTTTTATTGTGGGACGAGGGATATTTTTTGAATTATTTCTACAACTATATAACAAGCACATTAATTAGGTAATGCATATTAAAGGTACTGTTTTCAAGTTACTCAAAAGGACATAAAGCCAAAAGGTATGATGGTAAAATATAATAACATCACCAAGGTAGTTACATAATATAATATATTATCAGTAAGATAGTTGGATGGATTGTAATTTTGAAAACAATTTCTAATTAATTTAACAAGTTTACTATGTTTTAATCGAAGTGATTTTCAATAGGTATTTGTTTTTTCAACTTGTATATTTTTATTATTCGCATTGATCGTAAAAACGGAGTTTTGTATTATAACCATAGACAAGACTAGTAGGTAACTTTTAATATTTGTGTATTTACCTACGTTTCAAGTGTCTACGGTTGTTCCTTTTTGAATTACAACAAAATAAGAAAACCATTCCATGAGAAATTGAGTAAATATCCAATGTCGTAAAAATTTGAACTTCAAACGCTCTTAAAAATGTAATTTGACATTAAACCGGTAAGCATTTTTTTTTTTGTTAAAAGTAGATAAACTTTTGAGGAACTTGCATTCAATTTTAAACTTTTAGATAAAAAATACAAATTTTTATGAATTTCGAACTCTAAATGGTTTTCAAATTTTCAAAATTCTTACTTCAGGCACTCATAGAAAATTATTGTTGAATAATGCTCACTTTTTTTTTAATTTTCACTAACAAAAATTTATGAGGAACCTTGTATATTACATTTTTAAGTTTTTTCACTTATTAAAAATTAAAAAAAGAAAATAACAAAATCAAAAATTTCATATGCTTATAAATAGCTCAACTTGAGTACGAGACGAACATTTTTGAAAATCGTATGGTGTATAGAAAATGCTTACATAAATATTCAGTAAAAATTGCATGCATCTACAGTTATTTATTTTAAAGTTACACCAAAAACCAAAGTCCATTTTGTCTAAAACTGATTTTGAGTAAAAATTCCCATTTGAAAACTACTTCTAATTTAAATCTAACCTCCCGCATACACCAACTAGATTCACTTACCCACCAGAAAAGATACTAAAGTTGAAAATCGAAGCATGATTTAGACTATTTATCGTGTAAACAAGACAAAAAAAAACATCATTGTAAAATCAATATATTCATTGACTTACCAGTTGGTTTATGTTATCCGTTTTGTCCAGTACCAAAATGATTACATTACGCAGAAACTTAGAACTACTATAACATACCAGTCACCAGTGACTAGGTACTTAGTGTATACAGTCACAAATTTTGTACTTGGAAATTTATTACTATTTAAAAAAATAAATCCTAATCTTTTAAGGTGGCGGGTAGGTGCACAAAAAATAGTTTAACCCAGTTATTTAAAAAAACATACATAAGCACATCATGAAAGTATCAAAACATGTCTTGCTTAAAATCTGATCTGCATCCCGCAGGTACCTTAGTGTTAATATCTAAAATAGGTATATATTATCACGTCCATAAAAACGTAAGAATATAATCAATATACGTAATAATGTGGATCCATAGATCAGCTGGGTTGGTCCGGTATATCTTGGATACATATTGTACCTAGTGTATTTTTTAGTTAGAGTAAAAGATACATATTTTTCAATATGTATTTCTCGGTTATAATAATAGAATGAATAACATTAATTATATTTTATGTTATTAATAACAAAGTTATATTACTTTGGTTTTATAATTATTAATTATTCAACAAAAAACTTTTTATTAATTATAACACCCAGCCTTTATTCTTCAGATCCTGTTTTTCGTCGCTGCAGGATTTGCACTCTCACCCCTTTTTTTAACCGAAGACGACGGGGGCACTAGTTTCCCATTGCTTCCCTGAAATCTTCACCTAGACCAGTGATTCTCAATCGTTGGCAAGCGAAAATCTCATAAATGGTACAATTTAAATGATGTATTAAGATTTAAGATATTACATTTTGCGACATGAGTATGATAATAACTTAGTCCAGTTATAGCACTACCAAAGGTGTGAAGCCCGTATATATTTATTTTATATCTACGAAGATCGGGATTTTATTTGAAGTGGTTGGCTATGCGAACGTTTTAAAAATGTGTAGGTTGTACTACTTGTACTGGGATATAAGAAGGCAGAGAACCGCTTAAGAACCGCTAGATAAAATATTCAAAAAGTATGTTGAATAATCATGTTTTTATTAATATGATAATATTTAAAAATATTAAATATCCTGTTTAGGTTCTGTAATCATTAGACGACCGATGTATTTGATAAATAAATAAAAATGAAATAAAATTTAGTTATTCATAATAATTAGGTAGGTATATAATATTCAAATTATGTAATAATTGTAATAGCTAATAATTTGTTAGTAATAAAGTAACTGTCTGTATAATATAATTTTGTAGATAACCAACTACATTGGTGTATGATCATTATCATCACACCATTAATATTAAACAGTTTTATTTGTATGGGTAATAAATGTGTAAACAAATATCTAAGGTGGATTCGTATAAAACCTATCTTATAATATGTCATTCATGAAATGGCGCCTAAGGTACCTACCTATATTTTACCAACTGGTTCAATTTATAAAACCATAACCACACAAATAGTATATTCCACTAAATAGCATAATATATTCATCATATTATAACTCATAATAATTATTATTATCAACAATAAAGTTAATTATTCCAACCCATAATTTTTCCATTGAACCGGATGAATGTTCGGCGCCACTGCAGTGATTTTGTATACATATTTCATTGGAACGAAATATATTTACCTTAAACATAATATTATTATACTTATCGTACTATATGATCAATATAATAATAGATACAGTTTGTACCACTTTACCTAACCTGGTAAACCTAAAACCCAATATTGTACCCCGCGTATAGAGACGTTTTATTTCGTTGGTACCCCGTACATATAATTTTACAACAGTGCAGCAGTGTGCGCGTCAATACAGAAAAAGTGTATTAAAAGTGTAAGTGGCTGTCGTTGTGCTGTACAGTAGGTTACAAGTGGTTCAATGTATAATGGATTGTATTAAACTTGAATTCAATGGTATAATATCAATGTATAAGCAAAACGGTTCTGAGCGGAGAAGGTTTGTCAGTCTGGATTTTTATATTGTTATAATTTAATGGCCTGTAAGTTGAATTGATATTATTTTTAATTCGTTGCTATGGTGATAAGCAAAGTGTTAGAAATTAAAATCCCATTTTTAGCGGTTTTTCGTAATTTATCGGTAGTTTTCCCTTGGCATTAAATAACTATTGAGAAAATCGTAAAATAACCTCTCTAAAGTACCATCTTGATCCAATTTGTTAAAAGACAAGGTAGGTACTATGTGTTGAAATAGAAGCACTGCTTCTGGTAGAAATTTGTGTACAGGATATACAAAAAAAAAAACACCATTGTAAAACCACTAGCTCAATCGCTCCGCTCAGAATCTAAAAATAACAGGTGCATCTGAAAATATAATATTATTATCGTGACAAAGCGTACGGGCCTACCCTACAGATTTCGCACAACCGTAGTAGTGTTGTAGAGGTACAAAAGAAAAGGCTATTATATTAATATCATAATATAATTATAATATAACAATAATAATGTACCTGCCTACCGTGCAAGCGCCAAGGCGTACTGCGCCTAATTGAGATACCGTTGGCGGCGCGTGGAGGGAAAAGAGTCGCGCCATAGCGTGCGGCGTTAGTGTTGCACGCGTCAGGGAAAACCTCTTTAGAAGAGGTACCACGTACACGCGTGCGGAAAGCAGTTGTAGGCAGTTGGCTGACCGACAGCGACGGGGACGTTTGTCGTGCGGTGTAGTCATGCCCGTCCGGTGCTGAACGATCGATGTGCGGTCCACGTGGGTTTTTGCGTAAATTAAAAACGACGATGTCCACATTAATTATTATTTTCTGTCCGATGGCGGACGTTCGCGTCATATTGTTTTGATCGCAAAAAAAAAAAAATAATAATAATAATAAAAACGGAAAACAGTTGTCGCATTTTTAATGTAAAAAAAAAAAAAAATACATCAACAACAGAACGATATTACTCTCGTTTGAATTTGATCGAGTTTTAATTCTATCAGAAAGTTTTCTTACATCGTGATATTATAACTTCCTACCGTATATTTTGTCGACCGTTGGTTAAATTTCGTTAAAACTAATGATGTAGTATTATTATAGTCCACTCACTGACTTTTATAAATATTTTGTAGCTACACTATTATATTATCTTATTACTCGATTATAACTGAGTTATTTAGTGAAGAATTTAATTTTGAAATTATTTAAATTCAATAAAACGGTTATTAGCAACATCATTCGAATACAATTATGCGGATATACTGCCAATGGCATATCCTCTAGCAGTCGATGAAATAGCTGGCTAATATAATGACGACGACCTAAATTTTTACTTACGACTATAATAGATGAAAACTACTTTGAATTATTCATTCTGAGGCACTGCTATACTATATAGGTAAGGTAAAAATTATGGACATAATTAAATATATAACATTATAATTATATTATTAAAAATTAAGTGGAAATGTTTTACGTTATTTTTCTCACGTTCGTCTGTTGTAGATTAATTTGTGGTTGTAAGCCTTACAAATTGTACCTACAACCATTTTATCTTAAACGCTTATAAATACTGGTATCGTGTTTTTAGAAATAAGAAACAATGTAGATTAGAATTTATTAGAATTGTATAATAATCAACCATAATTTGGAACCTATAGGTTAAAATTAAAATTTAAAAAAATTCATTATTTTGTTATTTTATTTGAGCTGCTAAATTTATCTCAATAATTTATTATACTACTCTTTACCTATTTGTGTTATATCTCTAATCTGTATATTCACAAAAGCTGTTTTATTCATTAACTAAAATTAAATAATACATAACTTGACGTTAGGCCCTCAACTTAGCTAATATCAAGTTAGAATTAAGTTTGTTACATAGATGATAACACATTTTTCCATCCATCTTGTGTAGGTATTATATCTTAACGTAAAAATATTGATTATATAGAATTCAAATGATACCTACTCCACTTGAAACATTTCGAATATTTTTAATTAAGTAGGTAGGTTATGAAATCTACCTTAAAAATCGATCAACCAATTAATTTAAAATTAAACATGTAATTCTTACCATATAAAACTAAGGTAAATTTATAAAATATTTGCAAACAAAAAATTAAAAATTAAAATAAAAAACACGAAAATAAACAGGAACATTATTGCTAAAATGGAGGTATTTCAAGTATTTTTTGAAATTAAAAACATTTATAATAATAAATTATAAACATAATATATAGAGATTCCAAACACTGCCTTAGTATGTACTTATTTATATTTTTACTATTTTTTGCTCGAAATGGTTGACATTCATTTATCATGCCGTCAGTGCAAACGAACTTATAAAATGTAAATCAAAAACGCGCGTGTAACACGCTGCGTACTATTATACGCGTGGCTCTAAAACGGACCTTAGGACCTATTTTGGAAAAGGTTTCATTGTTGTAAATATGTTAGTTATGTATATTTTAACTTTAAATCTTAATTCCGGGTGAATCAAGTTGTTTTATTTTTATTCACAATTTATATTAAAAGCTCTTTCAACTTCGTAACACGACATAAGCATTACCACTATACTAGTAGACTACCGTATATACGTATACTACATATACCTATTACAGTATATTTACTGAGAGTAGAATACACATGGTACCTAATCGTTTTCTTGAATGTGGTGATTTATTATTACTTGAGATGAGTGCTTAACATCAATGTTTCAGTATGATTCAGTTTTTTTTTTTATATAGATTTTAACGTGATATTCGGTCAATTGAACTATATATTTAACCATATAGGTACTCCTAAAGTAATGAAGATCGTTAGTTGATTTGTATTTTTAAAACCATTGTGAAGTATTCATTTTTTAGAATTTTGATTTCTGACTATTTACACGATGAAAGTATAATTGGTTTTTATTTTGGAATACTTAAAAGGTGGTAGTCGGTAAGTATATTATTTTATTACAAATTGGTTCCTATTCAAATATAATAAAATTACAACTATTTTTGATTATTTAGTAGATGTAGATTATTATCCACTTATGCGTAGTATTTTTTTAAATGTTTGTCAATTTACTTTTAAATTATTCATATTGCGTAATTTAAAGTAGGTATAGGTACTAAAAGCTGTAATATTCATCCGAGTTTAATAATCATAATATAATGTTTTAATTATGTTGGTACATTTCAACTACTTATGAAATATACATATGCAACTGAAATGTTTTAAAGTTAAATTTGTCCATAGAGTTCATCTGCGTTGATCAACTTCATTATTTAAACAGTGGGTACAACCTTTATTTGCTGACGCTGAAGCTCAGCTAAAAAGTTTTCAGATGAAAAGCTCCTGATGTTTTGTTTCCATTTTTAAAATGCGTTTGAAGCCTACATTGACAGTTTTTTAATTTTTATTTGATATAGCTTAACATAAAAAAAAATGATCATGTAATATTTTATAAATAAATAACTGTTTGGTTACTAGTAAAAATTTTAACAATACTTAGTTTTTAAAACTTTGAGACATAGAACTAGTTTTAACCATGACGTTATTTATAATGTTAAGTATATAAAACACTAACTATAATTGAATTATAAGGGATTAATTTCACTATATGAATAAAATTTAAAATAAGCCACATTAAATTCAGAACTGGTTTCCCGATATTTGTATTTAAATCTGGAACTTAATTTTATTGTTAATGTGGGTATATGCTATATATTGTATAACTTGTTTGTTAGAATTTATTTGTAAATTAAAAGTAGTTTATAGACAATTTTAAAACGTCAATCGAGCATGACATTTCTTTTTGTGGCCAATCTATAAAAATAATACCTTTATAAAATATTTTATAACATTAAAGTAACCATAAATTATATGATGCTGAATAGTTGGCAGACGGCCAGACGATATTGTTGTTTTGATGGTTGAAGTAGCCTGTGTGCGAAAAAGAAACTTGTTTTACCAGAATGAATATATTAGAATTCCTTTAACTTAAGAGTATTTTAACTAGTAAAGAAATGTCGTTTAGATAATAATAAAAATAAAATAAATTTGATCGTTTTGTTTACTTCTGACAGACTGTGATCATCATTAAGAATCGACTAATAAATAAATTTGGCTTTAGGTACAAGTGTTTATGTCAACGACAAACAACTAAAATTATAATTGATTAAGTATAAAAATATTTGTTATTAAATTTACTTGTTACCTAGTCATAGTTGTAATAATATTCAGTCAATTTAACGTATTTGCACTTTTTTCTGCAGGTTTGATTATAAAAATCAATTACTTATCACATTTATTTTGTACTAAAGACATTATGGACTAAGATACAAAACGTGTTTAGACAAGCATATTTTTTAATACATTTTAGAATGGATGTTTCATTTAACATTTTTAGATTTTGTATTTCTAAATGATTGTTTTATTTTCTATAACACCCATAAAATGTTTAAGGATATTTCTTCCAGTACACTTTGTTTAACAATACGCAAACAAACTAAGATGTGTTGGTCCTTTAGTTTTAAATTACAGAAATTAAGTAATTCCAATTACAGAAATGAAATCGCAATTTTTGTTGTTTTTTTTTTTAATAAGGTTATTTAAATAAAGTAGATACCTATTAAAATAATCAACTAATTTTTAGTAGGATTGGGGCTGTTTTAGGTCATATTTCGAAGTTCTTAGTGTATATTGCATGCATGCAAGTCTGAGCGCTTTAATCTGAAAATACTGTATATATATTATAAAATGTTTTATTTAGTAAAAACTTTTACTTTAATACACGTCAAAGTGAGTACTGAATTAATAAGTAATAACTCTGCAAATTATAGAAATATTATTACCTATATTAAATAAACGAAATTACAGGGTTACTCAAATTTAAGGGCACAACCAATTTGTTTACTAAACTTAAATAGTAAAGGAAATTGTTTTATGTTGAATTTTTAAAATATAGGTCAGTCTATTAAATAATTCAGTTCTAAAATGTTATTTTTCAGTAGATCAAGGAATCCACTATGAAAATATAAATATTAAATCTCTTTCGCATAAATCGAATGTACATTGTACAATGTACAGCTATAGTTTTTAAATCAATTTCACGGTCGTTAAATAATAATAATTCAGTATTATACTCGTAATTTAATTATTCGTAGCGGACAAGCAATTTAAAACTAATGGTTGTAAAATATATTTGTTTAAATTTATCAAAATATAATATCTAACGAAAATACATTTAGTTATCATAAATGAAATGTTCAATGATTATAAAAACAAAAAAAGTTGTGAATTGTATTGTTACTTTTTTTGAAACATGTAATTAAAAATATATACTGTTAATAGTAATACCCAATTTTTTTGTTATAAAAAGCGTTGACATTGAGTAAGAGTAGGTAGACAGTTTTTTTTTAGAAAAAAAAATATTTTACAATATATTTAAGATCAAAAAGTTTGGATAATTAGGTTTCATAGAAAATGATGGAATAATTAAATAATTAATACACTTTATTGAATATACTGCATCAAAGAAAGTAATATAAATTAATTTTGTTCAGCAAATGTCGGGGGAACGTGGATTTTTTGACATTCCAATGAAGTCACACCCAATTTTTGGATAAGAACCAAATATTACGATGTGAATATCATATACAATATCCAACAAATATTGAGTAGGTAGGTAATAAGGATTTTTTTTTCGGGGGTTTCATAGAATATTAGAATTGGTATTGAAATAATTGACATAACGCACATTTACGGTACCTACCTACATCTCTATATCTCACTGTGTTGTCTACCATTTTACCTATACCAATATGTCGGTCGTATTATTTGAAATATATATAAGAGCAAAAATAAAAGGAGCAGAGATATTGTAACTCAACTCTTTTTGTACAAGCCGCCGACACCCATATAGTCGTTTATAATATTATTGTAAATATATGAAGGACAGATGTGCTTTTACAGCGTGATTGATGTGCTCATCGACATTATCCTAACGATCGTTATCGACGTTATCGTTATTCCTATTGGCTATTATCTATTGCGTGTGCTGTGCGTATATATACCCGCGTCTATTGTTGTTCTTTGTTTACATGTACACTGGAATAATGTATTTTGTGTATTATATATATATAATATTATGGTACATACACATATAATAATATTATTACTATCATTATTATTATTATTATTATATCTTTACATCTGCATAATTGATTTAGTTGTTGTCTGTAACGCGTTTATATTGTTTTTAAATGTGTTGATGATAGTCGCGCTAAAGGGTTGGTCGTGTGGGCTCAGCCACTATACACGATTTTCTCTGCTATTAATGACGTTACATTATTATAATAATCACTGTCGGTCTCCAACACACAAATATTTATATATATATTATATATATATATATATATACATATGTACAGTGTACACACCACTATATGTTTTATATAGGCAACGCACATTATATTATATACATAAAAGCACACAGTGGGCACACAGTACCTACTTGACATTCGAATGCGTGTGCGCGCATACGAGTATATTATTTGTGTGAGTGCTTATGTGTTTGTACCTTTACTATATATTCCAGTACATTTAGTATTATATTATAGTAGCGGCGACTCGCGCCACGTTTTAAATGCAATAATTGTTTATAGGTGTGTATGAATGTGTACTGTGTGTGTGTGCGGGCGCGTACTTACCACTCACTTTAGAAAACCTCAGAGGGCCCCGCAGCATTGGAGTCTTTAAAGAAGGAAAAAAATCCTTATTGCTGCAACATATAGCTCTTTAAAACCCATCATCATTTTACCCTTTTTCTCCTGGTCGATATAAAGCCATATATGGCCACTCTTTAATCGAGTATCCGACAGCCAGCCAGCCTTATTATTATTATTATTATTATTATTACTCTGTGGTATTACACCACTATAGCTGTTGTAGTAGGTATAGTATAGCACTGTAGTTGCAGTAGTTAGTAGTTGTGGGTATCGTAGTAAGTAGACAGTAGTAATAGTAGCAGTACTATACTATATAGTAGGGCCAGCATAATTGCTTATATTATCGGTAATAATTGTGGGTTATACCTCTCGGATTTACCCCGTTGAATATTAACGCGTACCTACATTTTACTAGTATGGCAAATAAAAAAAAAAACGTACCCATATGACTATAATACAGGCCAATATGTCACATATTTTTTTTCTTTCATTAATTTGACTGATGTACGAGTCATTTCGAGATTCATTCGCGTTTATTATTGGAATCACGGCAAACACAAACTAGATTTTATCACCTGCTGGGAAACAGTTTTTGAGTCCGGTAGGTACCTATATTCAAAACAAGCAGAGACCCTTTTTAAGCCCGGTACCGGAGTTATTGAATCTGCGTTGACTCCTGAATTTGTTTAGATAAATATTATTCAATTTCACATTTTCTGATTTTTAACCTTTTCCATAGTATATAGGACAATTTAACTAGGTATATTTTTATACCTCATACATTTTCATATTATATATATTTTAACGAATTTGACTGACGTTGTTATACTAACTACTACATACGTGCATATAATAATAATACATTTATAAAAATGCTGAGCAGGTACTAAAAGATCTTGATTAGGCAGTTAATTAATTTTTTTAACCCGTTGAACACTAGACCGCATATTGATTTAAAATTATGGAATAAAATATATTTAATTACATTTTGAATAGTATAACATAAATATTTTTATTACGGTTTGATTATATTAGTTTTGTTTTTTTTCTTACAACCTCAAAACTTATTTTTATTCTTTTCTCAAATAATAAAATAATTAAGATAAAATACACCGAACGTATATTTATTACTTTTAAAAGTATTTACTGATATTAAACTGTTAAGAACATTCTAAAACCAATAACTTTTTGATTAGGTTTAGAATCGAAAAAATGAATTTACTTAGAGTATATAGAGGATAGTTCATAATATATTGGATAGTGTGGGACAGTGGTCGAGTGGAAGATGACGAAGGGATCTTCCAGCCGCTTGGGCAGTGCATTTTTTAGATAATTCTTATATACTATAATTGTTTTTATGGTTTTAATATAGATAATGCAAATATCTTGTAATTCTTCTTGAATTCCTGGATTCGCTAATGGTTTGGAGCAAGTAATGTCAACATATTCCGTCCCGCAGTCAAAAAAAATTAAGTTCTACTATTTTTGGGTAGATAGTAAACAAGTTTGAACACATTGTGTCTTTTTGAAATTGGACTGCCAAATTTTGACGAATTTGTACATAAACTTATTCAACATGAACGTGTCTGACATTTACCAATCAACTATACGCGTATGCATATAACAATAATTATGATACAAATTATAAAGGCTTAACCATTCCCTAGTATAAATGCAATGAAACATGAAAATTAGGTTTCAAAATCTTTGTCGTGTTTTTGGATCTGATCGCGTGTCACAGAATTATAAAATTATTTACGTCTATTTACGAGTGAAATAATGTGAGTTCATGCCCGTCCTGCCACCTTCACGGTATTGTTGAATAATATGCAGTTGACATATTATGCGTGTGAGTACGAGTGTTGCGGTGATAAAAAGGAAATAGGAGACACTGTAGGTAATGATAATTATTTACTTCACCCGTACACTTTTTTTATTTTATATTGCCTATGTTCAACTCCTCATAAGTATAAATTACGTTTTGAAATGTGTAATCAGCCATACAATACTAAACAGTTAATAATTAATATATATTATTATCCAACATGTAACGTTTTTTTTTATTAAAAGTTTTTTCTTACAATCTATATAATAATATTAATAAATAAAATAATCAAATTTGATAATGGAAGAAAAAAAAAACGACAAGAAGAACGCGATTAGAGGAAATATCCAGTGATATTAGTATATTACTCAGCAGTATGAACAAAAGTAGCAATAACAATACTCTAGTCTGAGTTCAAGACTTAATATATTTTTATTTTTAATTATTTTTTTTTTTTAGATAAATTAGGTTTAAATAATAGTTAGGTTAACGGGTAACGTTTTAAGTCATTTTTATTTTTACTTTTTCATATGGTGTAATATTGGTGAAACAAATTGGGGAGTAACATAATATACTATATTATTTATATAATATTATGATTTTTGTTTTCAATATGCATATGACGTTTCGTTTAAGTCATCAACAATTTATATCCAGAACCGCTGGTAAAATATTTGATACACCTACCTACCTACAAAATATTTAAATTCTAAGTAGTTTTAAGAGCTGCTTGCATCTGAAACCTTGATATATAAGCATATCGTGTCTCCATCAAAACGATAATATTATGTTGCAGACAATGTCATTGGGTTCCATCGTCCTATTAACTGTAGTTTGGTTAGCAATGTCCAAGATATTGACCTGCGAATCGCTCCGTAACAGCGGCAGTCACCGGGGCCGTCATAAATACAAGCGAAGACAATTATATTCCGGAGGAAATATCGGTGACCTGCGCCTCCACCGAGACGACTTGCCACTGCAACATGATCCGTCATTGTTACTGATGGACGAAGATAACGAAGCAGCGACCGATGACTCTACGTTTGAGTTGGACAAACCACGTGAGTGTATATTTTATTATTCATATTATTAAGCGCACAAAAAAAAAAGGTTTTATTTTTTATTATTAAGATTCATGTCATTTATGATATGCGGTTAACGGTATTTACTATTTAGATATTTAGGTTTTTTTTTAAAAACATTTTAAATTCTAAGTGGAGCGACGGCGAATGCATTATTGGTTTCATAACGATCAGTGTATTTTATTATTATTTATGTGTCTGTCATCGAGTTTAGAAATTATTAAAAAAAATGCTACAATCTTAAACTTTGCGGGTGGTGTCTGGTTACAAACTGCAGGTTGTAGTTGGTTCATTGAAGGGTCAAAAACTCATAAATAGAAAATTCCCATGACTTTTGGCGGAAAACATTTACTAATGAGGAAAAGAACTAAAACAAATTACGGAAAAACGGGAATGTTTAGAATCAATTTTGTTTTTTGTTGTAATTCAAAGAAACGAATACCGGTAGATACTTGAAACTTTACTAGAAACTATTACTAAATATGTTATAAGCATTTTCTAGGTATAATACAATATTGAAAACCTTTTGGCTCTATTTGAGTATTTATAGAATATAGACATTGTAAATTGCCACTGTTAATGCTATGTCTGTTGATTAATATATATTTTTTCATAAGTATAACTATAGTTTTCTACTGTTTATTTTAATAATTTAAGAGTGACTTTACTTCAAACTTTCACTAAATATATTACAAGCATTTTCTAGATATAATATAACTTTAAAAAAAGCGGGGAAGTAAGTAACGCTCTGTTGTACCTACATTAGGTGTCTAGAGAGTCACTGTAATGAATGTGTTAAATTTGAATTCATTGATATAAAACTATTGTTTACGAAAAATATTCTGAACGACGGCGGTTAGTCAGCTTATATATTAAGAAGTATGTTTTATGATATGATTGTGATTAAAGCAGTTTATTTTACTATTAGACGTTAGTACTATTATTAGTGGCTAGTTGTATGGCTACAACAGTAAGTTAAATTTATTTTTGACGAAAAAATTGCATTTGCAAATGTCATTGTGTGTATAAAATATCATAATATACTGTAAAAGTTTCAAGTACACGCAAATAATATTTTTAAATTACAACGAAATAACTAAAATCGTTATTCATCCTTTAAACATGTAATTTCGTCCAAATTTGAACATTTTAAATGTCTGTAAAAAAGAACCGTGTAAATATATTTTAGATTTTTCGGTTATAGTAAAAACTATCTAGTTATGAGAATACATAATCAGTTAATAAATTGTAATACATTTTTAAATTTTAGATCCACATAAAACATTTTTATGAATTTCTAACTCAAAATATTTTGAACATTTTTGTGATTTTGATGAATTTCGTCAAAATTATAATTTAAGACGATCATAATAAATTACTGTTGACTTATGCTTAACTTCAAGTTATTTATTTCCACTAACAACAATCTGTATAATAAACCTTGCATTAAATTTTAAATATTTTTTACCGAGCGAAACATTTTTTATCGAAAATAAAAAGTAAAAACTAATAAAAATTGAAATTTTCTTATAGAAAATGCTAATACATACATTCAGTGAAATGATCATGTATCTATACTATTCATGTAGTTAAACCCAAAAACAAAATTATTTTTTCTTAATTTTGTGTTCATTTTTCCTGACGATTTTAAAAAGTGCTGAGAATTTTTTACTTATCACCCCTCATAGCACCAAGTACAGTCACTTTCCTACCAGAAAAAAAGCTGAAGTAGAAAATCATACATTTTTACTGCCGCCAAAAAGTGATGACAGACAAAAATAACATACATCATTGTAAAATCAGTACATTCAACGCTCCGCTCAGAATCTAAAATGATGTGTGTTTTTAGTTTTTATAGACATTTGAAATTGTCAACTGTTAATGCCACTTCTCTTAGTTTATATATTATTACATAAGTATAAGTCTGTATAACTATATTATTCTATTTATATTAATAATTTAAAAATGTATTATATTATAATCCTACTTTTATAGTTCAAGATGGTATTAGGTACAGTTAATATTTTTAACAAGAAAAAAAGTAAAAAAGGTGCTCTGCTGTACAGTAGATAACAAGTGGGTGACTGTATAATGGATGGTATTAAATTTGAATTCAATGATATAATATCATTGTATAAGAAAAACGATTCTGAGCGGAAACGGTATGTCAGTCTAGGTATAAGACATATTATTTACTTATCTATGGTATAAAAAAAATTGACCGATAATGAATTCCAAATTAATCATATCACAATATCCATTAGGTACACCAACAACAAACCCTGATACTATCATAGATATATAATAGTGTACTTTAGAAGTTTCAACTACCCACGAATAATATTATACAATCACAACAAAATAACTAAAATAGTTATTCTAGGTTTTTTATTATGTAATTTCGTCCAAATTTGAACTTAAAATAACTATAAAAATAAACTGTGCTTATGTATTTTTTAGATTTTTTGGTAACAGAATCAACTACTTACGTGGAATCTTGTTTTCAATTTTCAATCATTCCATGTAAAAGTCGAACATTTTATAAATGTTTAACTAACATATAATTATTCAATTTTAAATTTAATAAATTCTGTCAAAATTCGATCTTTAAATTCTTATAAAAAAAAATTGTGCCCAAGTATTTTTAATATTCTAACTGATATTGTAACAATATATCAGGAGCCAGGAGTATTTAATTTTTACACTTTTTGGCCCAACAGATAAAACTTTATTGATATTTATAGAAAAAAAAACTAAAAAAATTGAAAACTGTAATTGTTCGTTATCAGCTCAAAAATAGTCAAAATATTTTCAAAATTGTACAGTATATAGGAAATGCTAATATGAACATTCAGTGAAATTTTCATGTATCTACAGTTATTCGTTTTTGATTTACAACAAAATAACGAAATCGCTACATGAGAAATTGAGTGAATATCCAATGTTGTATAAATTTGAATTTCAAACTCTCATAAAAATTTATTTTTGACCTTCTTATAGATATTTTTGTTTTGATAAAGGTAGATAATCTTATAAGAAATCTTGTATTACATTTTAAAATCTTAGATTTAAAAAGAAAAATTTTTACGAATTCTTAACTCAAACAATTTTCTAATTTTCCGTATTTTGTCAATATTTGAACTTTAAATGCTTATAAAAAGAACTGTGACTAAGGATTTTTATATTTTTCATCTGCCTTTGAAACATTATACTAGGAGCCTTCTATTAAATTTTCAAGCTTTTTTAACCAACAAATAAAATTTATTTTTAGAAAAAAACTAAAAAAAATGGAAAATGAAAATGTCCCTAAACAGTTCAAAATAAATCAAAATATTTTGAAAATGTTATCCTGTATAGAAAATGCAAATATAAACAACCAATGAAAATTTCATGTGTCTACGGTTATTTTTTTTAAAGTTACACCAAAAACCAAATTACATTTTGCTTAAAAATTCCCGTTTTCACTTAATTTTTCTTTTGTTTTTCTTGTCGCTTTTGAAAATTATTGTGAATTTTAAATTTTGACCTCCTCAATGCACCAACGATATTCACTTTCCAATCGAACAAGATACTGAAGTTAAAATACGAAGCATTATTTCGACTACTTACACAGACACAAAAATAAAATAAAAAAATAAACACACATCATTGTAAAATCAATACATTCATCGTTTCACTCAGAATCTAAAATGTAAGTACTTATATACTATAATGGCTATATATACTCTTCAACAAGTGTTAAATAATTTTAAGTAGTTTTTAGGTTCTGAGAGAAATGAAGGAAATATAAAAAAAAAATTGAATAAGAAAGTAACACAAAATATGTTTGGCTGATTATTCATTGTTATAGTAATATTATGAACGATAACAAAAACATCTTGACATATTGACATATTATACTTAGTATATGTTTAAAGCATTTCTATGTTTACTTTACATATTTATTTTATCTATTCGCTAGTTATATCATGGTAGCCGAGTGCCAACGTGCAGTTATACATATTTTTACCTTGAATTGCGTATAATTATGGCTAATATGGACTTGGGTCTAAAATGTTTATTCCTCCCGGTATTTCGAAAATTTTCATCTGGATTCGATAGGTCCAAGAAATATAATTTGATAATCATGAAGCATAATTTGTGATTTATTTTAAAATTTCCTTTCTGTGATATTGCCGCTTTCGTCATACCTATTTGTTTAACAGTGAGATTTTGAGTAGGTATTTAATATTGTTTAAAATATTAAAGAATTAAACAAAGGATGATTTATTTAACAAATTATATTTAATTTAAACTTAATTATTATTAAGAGTTTAAAAAAATGAGTTGAGCTAAACTGTTATTTAGTAGGTGGGACAGGTTTTAAGTGTTTGTTTATTTATTTTTTTTATTATTATGGCACCTATAAAAAAAACTCAGGACCAAGGATTTCAATGGGACCAATACTGGTACATACTATTAATTTCATAATTTTATTGAAACCTAATTTTTTTTTTATTTTTTATATTTTTAAGCAGTATATTAAATGCTTTTAGATTCGGAGCGGAACGTTAAATGTATTGATTTTTTAATGATGTTTTTTTTACTCAATTTTTTTGTGTTTTTTCACCTTTTGGAGCAGTAAAAATTCTTCAATCTTAATTCTACTATATAGTATAATTTTTGGTAGTAAAGAAAATATCTAGTTTTTTTATAATTATATTTTATTGTAATCAATGAAATTTTCAAAATATTTACATTGATTTTAAGCTATTTGCTAATGCCTATTTAAATACTAAGAATCTGTTCACACCGATCTACGGTAAGTTGGTATTTGGTTATGATTCAAAACTAAAATGTTTTTAGCAATAATATAATATGATGTAAATAATAATTATATAGGTACTGTTATAATAATTAATAATATGACAAAGGTGGTTATTCCCAAAAATGAATTCAATGAATTGTATTATAAGTACTAAAAATAATAAAATGATTTACTATATAAAAGCAATATGAATGTATAAAAAACTAATATACTTAATAATGAAGCTGACGACCGTCTCTGCTCATTATCGTTTTTCCTATATGCAATGATTTATCATTGAATTCAAATTTCACACATACATAATATTACAGTGACCTACTCAATAACGAGGTACCTACACTCGACTCCTGCTGTATAGAAGAGTGGTTTCCTACTTGACCACTTTTTTTTTTTTAAATTTAAATATAACAACAAAAAAAACTTGAATATTTCAATGAAGAACATTATGAACACTATTATAATATATCGGTAGGCATAATATTATGGCCTAATGGTGCGTAAACTATAATACATTCCCGCAGTTTTTTTATGACTCCCAGGACTTCCTACACGTGTCCAGGAATTTCTGTCACATTTTTTTTGCCCATCTCTAATCGTATAGGTTACGTACTTTTATAGCAAAAGCGAAACGTTGAAAAGTTACATTAAAGAAGTTCTAAGAAAAAACCGTCGAGTTTTTTGAGTGAACAAACTCCAATTTTGGTGAATAAAATAAAACGTTGTATACAATTGTTCGAAAAAATTTCGACTCCATAATGGAGCATCTAAGGCAGATATTGTGTTTCATTTAAATTTGTTGTGATAATAAATGTCAAGCAATAATTTGAAAAACGATTGTGATCGGAGCCTGGTTAAAAGTTAAAATCACGCCTTTACTTATTTAATTATCTTAATTTCATTGTAGTTATTCTTTGAGTGTATGAAAATAACTGAGCATATCGAATTACGATCTGTTCAAAGCATCACTTGAAATTGATTATAAACTGACAGATGAATTTACTTAAAAATGTTGGAGCATTTTCTCCTACCAGAAAATTTATTGACAGAAGAAAACGTAAAAAACGCTTTGATTGACTTCCGTTTTAATGTTCAGTCTTGATGTGATCTCAAATGTATGCTTAATTATAGATGTGATCTTAAATGTTATACCTAATTATAATTGTGATCCAAACATATTTTTACTATTTTATTTACGATTATACTGTAATTCAATTTCACCGATTTATTAGTAGGTATTTAATTCATTCCAAAACGTCTTTAATTATCAAAATTAGTTATCGAAATATTCATATATTATATTATTTAAACTAATAGGCCATAGGTTTGAATTTATTCCATGTACCTAACAAACTTTTCTAAACAATTTATTTTTAAAATTATATTTATCTTCATTAGAATAGTATTGTCTTCATGTTGTGTTTGTAAATATAGTACTTAACATTTTAATTTCTATAATCTTATGGTTAAAATTGTTATTTTTTTATCAATCATTATATTGATAAGATTAATATTGTGGACATTAAATACTATATTTACAACGATAAATACTTCAACAACAATAACTTGTATTTGTTATCTCAAGTGTAAGTACACCAGGTACTGTCTAGCTGGTTACAAATGTATAAGTCAAAACATCTCAGAAGAAATAATATTTATCACGGTCAAAATATTAAAATAAAATATCATGATGCAAAACAAATTGAGTGTTTCATATTATATTGTCAAATGAATGTCACAATGTAACTTGAAATTATTGTATATTATATACATTGGTTATAACTAATAAATATAATATCGTTTAGATACTCATATCTAATAATCAATCGATATACTATGAATGATCTCAGTATGTTACTGATTATTTCACTCGGCTTAATTGTATTCTATCTACGTAAACGTATGTAATAGTTGCAGTAGTGTATAGAAGGAGATGGACTCAGGATCGAGTAGAATATAAAATTAATCAAAAATCAAAATTTGGTTTTTTTTCTTTTACGTTTTGTTTTCATTGATATTATGGTAGTTCTAAATTCAATGGAATCATTTCTATAGTAACAGTTAGTAATATTTTTCTATAATGGACCCAGTAATTGGTTTTGTACTATAATGTATAAATTATTATTTTTTTTTTATTACAATAATATAATTGTACTCCTTGCACCCCCCTACGCACATTGAAAAAATCTTGTTTGCGTTACTGAATAATTGTATAGTTTTAAGTTATGCATGTTCTATTATTTTTTTTTTTTTTTACAAAAGAGGTATTTGTTATCGGAGATTTTTTATTAAAACACTATTTTTAATTGGAGATATTTTTATATATTATTTTGTCCGGTTTCCGCTGCTTCATCACAATTCATCACATAATAATTTATTAATAATACTATACGTATATGTTGCATAACACATTTATAGAAAATAATATTTTTCAAAGTTATTTACCAAGTGTATAAACTAGATTTAAAATTAATTCTTTATTATTTAATAATCTAAAGTGTTTTAAATTTATTTTATTTTATTTAAAAGAGATTTCATCAGATCATTTTGATTTTACTCTTATAATACAATTTTTTTTTTTTAATTATATATTATTTTCTATAAATTGCAAATTAATTCTTCGTTAATTAGACGGAAACAACGTATTATACGGGTACGACTTCCTCATAATGATTTCAGACACTGTATTATATTTTTTCCCCATGCAACGCTAGGTATGTAATAAAATAAAATTATCAGCCATGGTTTATAATAATAAGTTTTTGTTATCAAAACATGACTTACGTCCTAACAAATTATACGAATACTGGTCATTATACGTAATAAAAATTATATACTTAAGTACTATACTAATAGGTGTATGTAGTAGGTACATACCTATTATATTATGTATATACGAACAACAAACACGAACTACGATGTAGTATCTACCATTTAGCATGACGTTTATAGAGAATTACAACATGTCAATCTAATGTAATTCTTGTCCTATTGGCTATTATATGGGCTATAACCATTATTTTTTCGATATCTAAAAAAAAAATAAACAATGTTATGTTAAATTAATTATGTTTTTAATAAAACGTAATCTGGATAATGTGAGTTTAACTGCAGTACGATTTTAATTTTGATTTTATAACTAATATATAATATTATGATTACCAAATTATTATTTCAAAATTAGGTGAGTTTCCATAAACCATTATAATTTCGCAAAGAAGGGACGTTTGTGTATTCATTTATTTGGTTTTTCATTGGTATTGAGTATTCTAGCTTCTTTTTGAAAAAAAAGCTAGATATATATGTATATAATATATAGGTAGGTACTCTTTTTTGGCTACTGAGTTTCGTTTATTATTGTGCTGTTTTTCTAAGCCACAGATAACAAAAATACCATTACGTTGAAATGGATGACGAAAAATATTTTAATTAAATAATATTTTTATGATAGAAGAAAATATCTACTAAATAATAAATAGTTTGAATCACTTGAATTACAATTCTAATTTATATTTATTGTTTATTACATAATTATTGTTTTCAATTTATATATTTTAGAGAATGAGTAATATCTACCGACAAAATAACCTACCCATAAAAAATTAAATGTATAGAGACTATCTTTATAGTTTATAGACACTGTATAGAAAGCTTTTATAATACCTACATGTTTTTGTCTTATACATTTAAGGCCTCTGATAATAAAAATAAATGTATTCATGTTCAATATTACATACACGCGAATAAAATGCAAAACTATGATACATCTATAACATACAATACGTATTTTAAAAACTCCTAATATTTTCCTCTCATTTCCGGACTTGAAATTGTTTTTATAATACAAAAAAATAATGCTAAAAAGTTAAATTAATACAATAATAATTATTACAATTTTAGAGTGGCCAGGAAGTGAACATATTTTTTTTGTACCTCGCTATTGTTTGTTAGATTACTCTTGGAAAAATTGTAGCATTACTGTAATGCTAATGCAATTTTTATATAAGTGCTTTTATTACTATTTATTTTTTCATTTTTTGTATAATGGAAAAAAAGTCGCAACGGCTGCAGTTGACCAGGACGGCTGTTAAAATTACATTTAATTGGACACTTACCCTCTACGGGAGGGTAATAACCATTTTGGTAAGTTAAAAAAATGACAAACTTTTTGAGTTTTATAAAAGTTCAAATTTAATTCTGGTTGTGTATATTATTGGATAACATGCTATTATGCTAATATTATTTGACTTTTAATCATTTTTGACCTGGTACCACATTATAGTAATATCTTGAGCATATGGAAATATATTTTTCCTTATATAGGATAGCTATACTATAACCTACGATTCCACTATATTTATATTGTATACTATCATTGAAAATAATGATATTATGCACATGATGTTTTATTTTAGATATTTTTCTATAGTGTTAGTGTATAATACGCTAAAATATATTATATGCTAGTAATCTCGTAATTGAATATTAACTCATCTAAAATTCTACAGTCCTATTCATTCATTGCCTGTATTAACATTCGGTATGTACTATATATAGGTACAAGGTACTATAATACACTATCATATTTATATAGGGTTTGAAGTTAGAAACCTTATGAGTAAACCCTACTCATCACACATCATAGTAAAATATTTCACAAAATTGTGATTTTAGGCTTTCATGTGATTTTTTTTTGTTGATAAAAAGCCATGTAGGTATCTCTGTTTTTTTAAAATAATTTATCATTTACTTATGTATTTAGAATTCTACTAACTATATTAACCATTTGACAGAGACTAAAATCAAATAAGTCAACATTCAGGATTCATTGTAATAACCTAGAACATTAAAATGTTATGTCTATTAGTTTGTTAATTTTATTTAATAATATTCAAATTGTCTTATCAAATTAAGTTCGCTATTAAATTATAAAGTAGTAATTAAAATATATGAGTGGAATTGTAGTTTGTGAATCATGTTCCTATTGGCTTAAACATTTTTGATATATTATAATATTTTATCTGTTGTAATTTGTGCTTCAAATAGTAAAAGTTATATATATTCAGGTTAAATGTAAAAGCACATTGTGAATTATAAGTGCCTAAATGATACATTTTACAAAAATTATATGATCTGTAGTACCTATTCACATTAATTAAATTAGCGTGTTCTTGAAATGATAAATTTAGCCATGTTTGAATGTTTCTATTTTTCATTTTTAATGCCATAATTATTTAGAGAACCTAGCTACTACCTTTTACCACTAGCTCTACTTGATTTTACTTTATTCAATATTAATTGTACCTAACATTATCGATATGCCGATAATACATAGTATAAGCATATATAATATACCAATTAAGTAACTATACATTTAATAATAGTTTAGTATCTACGTTAAATCAAAATCAAAATAAATTAAGTTCATTAAATCGTTAAATGCAGGTATGAAAAAATGTTTTTAAGAACAATTTTTAGAAACTACTAACATATTTCATAAAACTTTCAAGCACTAAGTAGGTACTTACCTATATATAATATTATAATAAAACCAATAAAATATATTTATTTACTAAGTTTTATTTTCAACTAAGTAATATAGTTTAAAATACCAACTGGGCTGTATTAAATAAATTCAACTATTAGCCTCGTGATTTCTCATCATTATCATTTTTTTTTTAAAGGGTGTTAATTATACAAAATAGTATTTAAAAAAATATTGCTTTTGAAACAATAATTTATAGTAATTATAATATGAATTCGACAAGATTTTATTAATTATTTAATCGAAAAATAATTATTTAGTTGCAGATATTGCCTCTATATTTCGTTTTATTTTGGTATTTTTACTATGTATTGACTTCGTAGTTATAGAGAAATAATATATAATTTAATGTTTAAAAACAAAAAAAAAATGGGATGAAAAATATGAGTTAAAATTTAAAACATATTTTCAAGACTCGTGACGTGTAGTGTAAAGGCGTGAACTATTTTACATTTAGACGCATATTTTCACTCCGACCACCCGCTTGCCTAACACATAAATTTTTTTTCATATAAATAGGTAGAGACACGGCCGTTCACCTTATAAGAAGGGTAGAATGGCCTCGATGAATTCTAATTCCATGTTTAAAGCTTATTCAATTTATACGCATGTGTGTAAGTTTTATCTCATTCTCGCCAACACTGCAGTTATGATGTGTTTTAGGTACCTACTTCAGAACATTTTTATCTGCTGTACCTACTATAATAATAATAATAATAATAACAATATAAAGATTTAATTTTCTATTCCAAGGTGGCAATGTAAGTAATTCTCTTTCTATAGAATAAACATGTATGCCCCCACGTCTGTGAAAAATAGAACTAGGTAAACCGTGATGAAATTTATCAAAAGTAAAGGTATTTACTACAATTCAATAATAATTTACGTTTTTTACCTACTGCACACATAATAAATCGAGTGTAATGAGAGATCGTGACAATTAATAACAGCTGAAGGTTTCTCAAAACATCTCAACTGTTATAATATAAATGATAAATAATTTAAACTGTTATGATCACCGATCGAACACAATAGGTAGGTAATTATTATAATAATACTAATTATTATTTATGAATAGCACCAGTTTAGAAGTATTCATAAAAGCCATATTGTTTCTTTGGCTATTGTTTTGATTAACCTTGTTTGAATATCTGAATGACTGAAACATTATAATAAAAGTTACAAAACAAAATACAATTATATCAGACACATTTATTGTACTCACGTTTCAGTGAAACTCATAGATAATATAAGAATGGATAGGACATGCCTATACCAGTTCCATATGAGGCCGTGTGCTTTTTTGGGGAAGAGAGAACGTAAAGAGAGAAAGACTATATGAGGCTTTTTAAGGTTATGTGCAAAACTATTTTATTAAATAATAATAATAATAACATGATAGTCAGTTATATTTAGATATTTGTCAGTTTGTATTTTGATTGTTGTGCCACCTGTGCCTGGAAAATGGAAATTGGAAAATAATATTTTAACAAAATGAAATTATATAAATTTTATTTATTATTATTTATCAATTATCATATCAATATTTGCCTTATATAACCTTAAAAATAGTATCACTAAATTTTCATGTGATAAGCTCTTATGCCCTATCCATTCTTATATTATCTATGGTGAAACTACAGTATAACGACTTATAAATTATAATACAGTGTATAATATTATAATATTTTACACATCAAATGGTTTCATACTGCAGTCCATTACATCATTTTATGTCTGAAACGATGACTTTTTCTCGATATCACCTTTTTGTAATACTAACAACATAAATAAAATATATATAGTTAGTTAATAATAATACACCGTAATACACTGTCTTTGAGCATTGAACAAACCATGAATAATATACCTATAATAAATTAGGTATTTTCTGGTCAACAGAATAAAATGGAGCTGGTTATTTTATATTGTACACTGTTTTACTTACAAGGTTCCCATACAAGAATTGTTTGAATTTATTTGGGGTAAAATTTACGTTAGATTGTCGACTTCACAACATAAAGGTATAATTAGGTAATATATCCTATCATGGGCGGTAAATAGCTATCGGTCCTAGTCCCTGTCCTACTGTTTTACCTAAAACATGAAACGTAGCTATTTCAAACAAGGGACCAATAAATCTGGGGGAGGATAAAAAAACTATTTAAATTAATTATTTATTTGTATCACGTATGTTTTAAGTGTTCTGTAGGCAAATTAGAAGTTCAAAAAATTATATAATAAATTATTTTGTATTAAATCACGGTAAGGATCTGACAAATAAAATATGTTTTAAATATATTTAACAAGCCAAAGTTGAATGAAAAATATAATCTATAATATTATTTTTATCCCGTAAATAGAATAGGTTTCGATCATTAACTACTGGATGATATTTAGATAATTCAAAAAATATTAATCAATTTTCAATATTTTATAACACTGTCTTGTGGTTATTATCGTACATTTTCACAAGTATAACAATATGAGTACCTATACGTCCTACATATTACCTATATTATGATAATGTACATTGTATCCTTTATATTTACAATAAAAACGTTCATAAATGAAATAAATATATACTATTATATGATTTTAAATTTATGGGTTTTTTTAGTACCAGTGTATAGACGTTTTTGGGTAGAATAAGTGCTTTATAACTGACATATAGCCCCTCTATCGATTGAATATTGGACACAAATGGTACTTTAAGTGTTAGGAATAAATGTCCAAAAAACATATAGATACAGATAAAAGATAAGTATATTTTTATCTGAGTAAAAATAGATAATAATAATTAGGTTCATAATATATTATACTTATTTATTATACTTAACTGGAACGTGTTGTACTTACGTACCTATATAACAATGATTCATGATAAAATATCTTAATACTTAATTTGTATAATATATTATCTTAATGTGCAAATGAATATTTCGTAATAATGTTGTAATAATAATATAATAATATGTTTTTCCTGCAGCATATATATATTATATTATAGCATAATAATTAATAATTATAGTATAGGTAGGTATTAACTTAATTATAATTAAATTTCTATTATTAGGTATTTGCAGTTTACTATAAAACATAAATGGGACCTGTATGGCTGTATAATATACTGTATACATGTTATTGATTAGTTATTTTGGTATACTACGGGTAGATACTTACTTTCGGATTCAATATAACTATCAAATATTTGAAGTATCTGTTGGTTACTTCCATAGTTTTAACACACTGCTAATTGGATATAATATATGTAATTAAAAATCCACAAAATTTTATACTGTTGAGCGATGTCGAATCGATCTAGAAAATGTAAATTTGTATCCAAAATTATTCACTAGGCAAATAACTTTGCTATTATATATATCTTGATAAGATAAATAAAAACTATGTGTTTATCAGATAAACTTTATCTACATAACCTAACTTGGTACTTTAAATTCGTAATTGTTGTTGTTAACGGTCAGTAGTTTTTGATGAATTGCGAATAAACTTTAAATACATTTATTGGGATATTGTTTCGACAAAAATGTGTTTTGGTTATTGTATTGTTATTTGAAAAACAATACTTTGTAATTGTAACATATAAACTTACTTCAAATGAAGTTTATGTGTTTATTTTATCATTTTATAAATATAAATTATATATCATATATGTATATTTAGTATTATGCCTATGTGATAGAACTTATTTCATTTTATATTTTTAACTATTATTATTGATTTAACACAGATTTTAGTTGTTTGAATAAATAATATATTTCATACATTATAATTATTAAATTATTGAATTATAATATATACAATAATATTATTTTTAAATAGATTTGAACAATGCTATTTTTATAATTATGGTTTTCAACCAGAACTATCTACCCAGTACCCAGTCTTAGTAAATTTGTGTCTAGTATATTTTTTTACGAAAAACCTATTCACCGTTAATAGTTAATAAAAACATTCTTATTTACTACCTATGACCTACCTATTTAAAATTCCTCAGACTGTATAAATGTTAAGCTATACACATTATTAGCGTTAATTTTTCAACCACAAATGCCCAACTACTTTATTTTAATTTCTAGTAATTTTATATTTGAATTATGTACATTTTTTTCACCATATTATACACAATACCGTCATACTAAACGGAAAGTTGGTGAACGTGTGTCGTACTGTCGTCAATCACGAGGAATTCAGAAGGATTTGGTGGTATGGAAAATAATTAATAGCTTTGAGGTTAATTAATAATTCACCACCCATCCATACACTTAATTTATCTTGCTTGTGTTGTAGGCGGTATCGTCTGTAAATACTACATAGGTACCTACACCTCGGGGAAACATTCTATTATTTTATTAGTGCAGTAGTGCAGTGTAGGCACGGCCAGGGCATGGTATAGCCTGCCAGGCGTTGCGTTACCAAACACAGGCCCGATGGTCAAAAATAATCACAGCCGGATTTCTTTACCCTTGGCGCGGGTTAATACTGTCGTTTCTATGATAATATACCGAGAACTAGTAATACCGATTACGATTGCAATTTTTTTCCCTTACATATAAAAGTAATAAAAATAATAATACAAACTATAACGAATAACCATAACCGTTTACCCCGATGCCACTACTATGATTACTAGTCCGGGAGCTCACGTGACTATTACTATAGTCGAGATTACTAGTTGTACACACACACACACACACACACACATATACATGCACACATAAATATATACACTTATATGGATATTTATACGTGTGTGTGCGTGTGTGCAGTATAAGTATTATAGAAAATGTATACAGACTCCGTCGTCTCAAGACACGGTATAATATAATCACAATCGGCTTCCTACTGTAATATTACTATTTCTCACTATACTTACACGCTCCTATAGCACGGACTTCGATGATTATATGCTTCCGGTATAATCGTAAAAATATCTGTTTTGGGAAGGAGGGTCAAAAAACAGTGAAAATAGGTATATTGTCCTTCCTGTATATATCTGCGCAGCCATGAAGGAGTCGTAGTAGCATTCGCCGTGACTCGGCCGAAATTGGATATAATTTTGATAATAATACTATAAGCACAACAATAAAGTTAAACTGGAAACATAAAAATGTGTTCTCGTGTATATATATATACATATGTGTGTGTGGAAATAATGAAATTTAAGTTCTATACGTTTCTATTACTTTTGTTCATCTACTTTTAAACAATACAATTTGTATGAACAAGCAACATGTACAACGTTTATGGTGTTGGTGTACACTGCAGTACTGTACATTGTACATACATATTATTATTATTATATATTTGCTAAAAAAAAAAACAGGTCTATTGCATGTTTGTATTTACTATTTTGTATGTACTTAACATACACGGGATGAACCTTAAAACAGAAGCAAAACTGTAGATTTTTTGTTGTTTAAAACTCATTTATTCTGAACAGGATTTTTTTGTATAATTTTGAACACTGGTAGATTAATGCCCTCAAATTTATAACGGAATACATTGAAATAAATAAAAATATTTTTAGTATCAAAGAAATGGGACCAGTGAACTTTTGTAGGTACCTATACTAATCATGATTTAGACTTTCGTACTAGACAACTGCTCACATTTTTTAATGATACCGTTGAGTACCAGTCATCTGTTAAGTAAATATTTAGTTTTCTATCCGTAGGTTAAAAGAATAGAATGAAAAATCACATAAAATCCCATATACTATTATATATACTTGTTGGTTGTTAGTACGGTAATAATATGTTCATCAATGAATATTGTCCAGTGAATGTTATATACTTAATATCTTTGCCACAACGTCAAATATAAACGGTATAGTTATCAATAATTATTATTTTGTTTTGAAAAATGAGTGTTACAACAAATTTAATCAAAAATACTGACATGATCATAATCACGTATTTTGTGTATAATATAATAATTATTGTATAATATCACTTGGCAAATTTTATAATCCTATATTATGGATGGTAATTTTAATTTTAAATATAAATATTTTAATAAGTATCACTTTATGTAATAGCCAATAAGAATTATGCAACTTTTTTCATTTCATTGTAGATGTAAACAGTTGTTTTATATTAAACAAATATATATTTACAAAAATAGCTATGCTATACAAACCTCTCATTATTATAATGTCGAAGCATTCAAGTACTATGATAAAAAAGATATCCGACTGACGGTATTTTACGGTACCACTTCTATGTTATTTGTTAGGGTTACAAAAATAAAAAAATTAATAAAAGCTGGGTTTTCAAAAATGTGTTTTTGAAAATAATCGTTTTCTTAAAACAAAATATAAAATTGTATTTCATATTATAAATTCCTAACAATGGTTTCTGATTTAGAATTTAAAAAAATATATTTGATGATAATGTTAAAATGAGTACCTATTTTAAAGTTACATAGTTAAGGATATGAAACGAGTTATAATAATTTGTTTTTGCATAATTGTTTTGAAGTCAGTTAAAATAAAAATGAAACTATAAATACAGCCATAGACTATTGTACCTATACAAGTAATAAGTAACCCGTTTTGTTTTGTAGTTACTATTAATTAATGTTAACATAATATACTATACATTGTGATGTTTAGATTATTGTAATTATCGTATTCGTGTCGATTATGGAGATATAAATACGGAAAAAGAGGGTTTAAAGTTAAGGACAGGCACTATATTGTTTGCAGTGCGTATCATACATACCTACTATTTCTACAAACTTGATAATTACTATGCTGTTGTCATTGTAGTGATTTAAGGGGGACTAGAAAGGGTAATATAGAAAGTTGTTGGCCACTGATACGGTTCATTTACCCCATACGGGTTTATTTTCGTATTTTTTTTTTATCTTCTTATTTATCGCCTGATACACACACCCCGTGACGTATGCGTTACCACCCATGTACAGAATCCCTTTGCGGCTGTATAATAATATACCAACGGTGGTCGACAAAAGTTTAAATATATATAAAAAAATACAATCATGGTGTGCGAACCATGGAGCAAAAAAATTATGTGTCATGTATGTGTGTATATAACTATAATATAGGGATAAAATAAAATAGAAATAAAAGAGAGAGGTAGAAATATATATCAGGACTGTAAAACTATTGCCAACAACGATCGTTGGTATGCAACGGAGGTGGGTAAATTATCGGCGGTGACGACCGGCTTTTACTAGTGCCACTCCTCCACGTCCGCCGACGAATGATAATAATTATTTAATGAACCGCGGCGATGGTAAAACTGCTGCGCTGCTCATCCGATCGGAAATACAGCAACAAACCCGCGGTGGTGAAAAACAAAACCAACCAGTAAGATAATAAATTATCTGTACCTTCAGACTTTCTGTTTTCGTGCACACCCCCGCACCCATCCCAATTCACGTTTGTGGCAAATGGGTCGTTAAAAAAAACAAATTTCACACTCGAAATCTATCGAAGTAAAAATATAGGTACCTACTCGTCGAAACTTCTGCATTTATCAAAGAAAAAACTCCATTTGTTCCTCGTGGCTGTGGCTCCGACCCAACGGAAAAACCTCAGCAGCGTATAATATTATAATTACTTACACTCTATAACATAGAATGGCCGTGACTAAGTACACTATACAATGTTTGATTAAACAGTTTTTTTTTATATACCTACTCAGTTTGACGTTGTGAACTTGAACTGCTGAACAGTCGACGAGAGAAAAATAAAAGAAAAAAAATCGTAGTCTTGTTTAACTGAGCAACGGGTCGTGGTTGCAGTGTCGGCCGTATGATAAATAAGAAAAACGTTCGGTATTCAGTTTTTAATTTGAATCTTATACTTTCTGATACTTTAATATATTGTTTATTGACCATCTCCGGCCACCGCCGCACTTCCGTAATGACCATTTAACGTGGATGCAAGTAGGTACCTACGGGCTACGACGCATAATGCAGTGTAGGTTAGTAGTATATAACGCGGGATCGTGCAGGTCGGTTTATTAAATATTTTCCTATACACGAGAACCTTGCAAAGTTTAACTTTCAATATATAAAACTACAGGAGAGACTATATATATATATATGGGGAAAACCAATAAATACCCATGGTGATCCATACATTCGCGGGACTTGTTATTAAACCATCATGGTGTAACCGTGGGTTAGCACGCGGGTGGATGGAAGGAAGGAAGGAAGGTAATAGACGAAATAACGATAGTCGGGGAGCAGTAAAGCATAATACATACCAACGTTGGGTATAGGCGATAAAAACAAAATCCGATCCAACGTGTACAAACACAGAGACGAGACAGGTGAAATAGGGGAGGGGGGATGGTAAACGGGAGAAAACAAATAATAATATACCGACGCCGCCGATGCCGCCGATGCCGCCACCGCCGCCGTCGCTGCGCTCGGATAATAATCGACCGGTGGTTGCTGCAAGGCAAATAAATGCGGTGCAAGGGGAGGCAAAAAAAAAAAAAAAAAGAAAAAAAGAGGAAAGAATTGTGTGTATGTGTGTGTGTGTACCTACCTCGGGCAAAATAGGTAATATCGTTCGTTGTTGTTGCGTGGCAGTTTTAGTTTCAGCACCGGGCAAGCAGAATTTAAAAAAGTATAATAATATGCTCCTTATACGAAATTCCGCATACAGTACAGAGTGATCATTTTACTATCAACGGAACAATATTATTTTCGAAAGATTTTGATACTCGCCGCATATTATTATATTTACTGTAAATGTATATTATAATCATGATTTAATAAACCCACACACCTATTATTATTTTTTTTTTTTCAAAACCTTTCAAAGTTTCAAATATTTTCACACTCCTCTCTCGTATACCGTCGTACCCGCATTAAAATGTCATAAGCTAGGTATGATTTTAAAACGACTGTCCGCATATTTTATTTAAATCGTTAAAAGAGCATTAAAAAAAAAAAATGTATACGCATCACAATAAAATTGAATATTAATTTTAATTGTTGCTCAAAGGTTGATAAGGTGAGTGGTGCATCATCTGTCGTTCCACTCTCCTCCACTGGTTCAATCTTGAAATACTTATAAATTATAATACAAACTACAAATGATGCAGAGTATTCACATTAATGAAATTTGAATGGTCATTTGAAGTTTATGATATTTTAGCGCTCACGAGTATAGTTGCACACCAATATAATGTTCAAACTGTTGAAAAATGTTTAAGCTGTAAAACAAATTTGCATTAAACGAAAGCGTTCAAAACAATGTAAATTACGTAATATTATAATGAACACCTATTAAAATATAATATGCGAGGCTAATATAAAATTTCAGTGTCGATTGTAAAGTAAATTGTTGCTGTTGCACTAGCAGGAAAAGCGAATAATGCTGGGATAGAGGAACACCGACAATTAATTTATCTGACGTTGGCAGGGGATACTATTTTTACATGTATCTTCGTACTACGCGTTTTTCGTATATGATAATATAATATAATACCATCCCATTATAATTTGAAGCATTTATAATACGCGGACAATGTGTGCGTAGCTTTTCATAATATGTAATTAAGTAAACAATATTATACTTGTAATATGGGATAATAAAAATAACAATTATTTGAACTATTGTAATAATGTGTAATTTACGAAACTGTAGTTATAGTAAACACACTTTTACCAGGTTTGCAAAATATGCTTATTTATTTATGTGTAAGATTTCAACGTAGGCACCTAACTACTTACATATTATTATATATTCCATGTTTGTCTACAGAACATTAAGCAGATTTAAGTATGTATAATTTACAAAGTGGTCGTCTCTTCAAGCGGACTCTATATTAGTATGCCTACGTGTAGGTATACAATATTATACTTATAACATAATGATGGTTTAGTGTTTGCTTGTAATTTCTATATGGGGTTACCACTTCTACATACGAACCACAGTTTATGAAGTTATACGAAGAATGTCAGACGACATCACACGTACATGCAGATATTTTCTAAACTTGTTCTCTCCACATACAGGCGGCGGCCCAATGATAATTTTTTCTTTATTAGGTACATGCATGACGTATAATAAATACTTGCTGGAAATTACCAAAAAACACTATTTTAGTTTTGTCTGTCCCGTTGCGTGTCGGCCAAGCATTTGTTTTCATTTAGTGCTCCCCATGCTGCTACCGTTATTTACTTTGAGCTTCCTCTCTTTTTTTTTTTAACAAGCGGTAATAAATAAAATAACGTACACCCCGGATATGGCCACTCTGCAGACGGCAGACCACTACTAGATTCTATAATAATAATAATAATAATAATAATAATAATAATAATAATAATAATAATAGCTCCTCCATAGCAAAAGTATCTCCTCCCTCCCTCCATCCCTCTCTATCACTATATATATAGAGTATATATAGTTTAGATGGTGGTTAGCGCAACGTTAGTTGATGAATATTTAGTGGTATATCTGTTGGACAGTAGTAGCTACTCCTACTACTATTATATGGGGGTGGCTAAACGATAAATCTTTCTCTCCAAGGCCGCCCGCAGCTTTTTTCTTTCTCTCTCACCCATTTTACCGGTCTGCACACACAACCACCAATACCACACACATATAACGATAATAATACTCTCTTGTGTGCGTTTGTGTATGTACACACGCGAACAATTCCCAAGGAACGCCACTACTATATAATACTACTAGGACCGTATATCGTAGATAGATGAGTTCTGGGGTTAGAGAACTATATATTATATATATAATATATAGACGTCAGTATTGGTGAATTATCATCATTGAACAACTTCCGCCGTGTATGTAGAGCCTATCTTAATCTAAACTATCAAAATGCCATCTACACCTTTCTGTTCCTATGTCTAGGTAGGAATATATAGTCAAATGACAAGTGTCTTTTAGAGGATAAAATATTATGTTCTTTAGAAGTTTTGAAAACATAATTTTTGTTTTATACCAAAATATGACGACGTATATACTACCTAATTTATATTATAACGCACGTATTGTTCTAAATAAAGTTTTATTTTCTGTATCTCTCATTTTCGCGAATAAACAGGAACTGTACACTGTACAATGCAGGAGGTACCTACTTAAGTAAAATGCAAAGGAAAAAAAGATGATTTTTTTGTGATAATATGCAGTGTGCATAATATTATGTTCCCTATATTTATTTTATGAATACTGAACAATAATATTGTGTAGTGATAAATATAAAATAGTCAATAAGTGAATTATATATAATCCAAAAATTGCCTACAATAATATCGCGAGTACCTATTATACAAATTAAAATATTCAGGTACAAGGCCATGGAACAAATTGTTTATTTATTTTGGTACATTATGTATAATTGATCAATTTCATAAAAATTCTATGACAAATAAAACCTTGCACATGTATCTTATTTCTGTATGTTCTCTAGTTGTATAATATCGAAGGACTAAATACTAAAAAATGGAAAATACGTAATTGGTTCAGGTACCAAAAATATAATTATGCACAAAGTGATTTCTAAAAAATTACTTGTCATCATACAACTGTTCCCGTACGTATATATGATTGCGATTTTACAATGAAAACGGGCAGAATTTTAATCTACTCCAGAAGGAACGACAAATTTTTGATTTTTAAATTTAATTAAAAATTGTATACCCTCTCAAATATATTTTTATTGATTCAATATTAGACCTCATATGAAATATATCTAAAATAATGAAGTACACTTAAATTTCAGTCGAGAAAAACAGCTGAAAAGGAAAAGTTTATTGGTGAATTATAATGCAAATATTGAATGACTGTCAATTTTTTCAAGTTATTCGTCAAACATTTATGTTGTAAATTTATACCACAATTATTTTTTTATTATTTGGTTAACTTTAACTTTTTTTTCATATTAGGTAAATATAATATTATTAAATTACTACCTATTTCATTATTATTAGCTTAGGCACAGTCATATATAGCTTATTTGCGTATGGTAGGTACCTAACAAACAATAATAAATATATTATATAATTTATTATTAAATTCGTATATTATAGACTGACTAGCAACACGCGTTTAATCATACCTAGGTTTTTAGACAATTTCAAGTCTGTGTAAAATTGAAAGACAACTGTAATTTTAACATTTTTTTATTATAACAATGAGAGTTCATCTGAAATCAATTCCGAATTCGTATGTATATTGTATACCTATTGATTATCTGGAAACCAATTCGGTATTTGGGAACCACCTCGTAGGCGTCTTAAAAAATTTAGTGAATGAATAAATAAAGACATTTTTTTTGCAACAGGAGTTGTATCTTGGACGTGTGTTAAAAAATGAATAGAGGTACCTATATGTTTTAAATAGGATTTTTGTACGTCTATAGATATGATAAATGGCTAGAATCTAAAAACGTTAAACTAAAAAAATGATTTAATAATTAAATTGTAAATACAATTATCGATCTTTTAAATTAGTCATTAATTAGGTAACATTGCCAATAGTCCACAAAAAATATTAAGTTAGAGCATTCAGACATTTAAATTGATAAATTCTGAATGCTAAAATAAAAGTATTAATTCACATCCGCACAGCCATCACACGACAAGTGATTAGGTTTTAATAAATGTTCAGTTCTGTTCATGCAAAATGATTATAATATGTGTGTATTGGGTTTTTGAATGTATAAACTGGATGTAACTATAACCTATATAATTTATCCATTAAATGAAATGGGTACGCCTTTTTCACATCATGTAATTTCGTAATTACCAAATAAAATACGCGTTTGGGCTTGCGTTTCATGAAAAAGATACTAAATAAACACATTGCGTAGGTATATCTAATTAATTTCTTAACCTGGACTTCCATTTAGTGTCCTTATCATAATATTGGTATTGCAAACATTATTAACTCTTTAAACATATTACCTGGGGTGTCATTTGCATCCCTCGCGTATACCGTTTATGTTTTACAGATCTTTATTGTTAGTATTTTAATACGTTTTTCTTACGAAAATAATAACATTTTGACAGTTTGATTTATGTTTAATGATAAAACCATTGTACCATTGAATGATCATTGTAGATTTTTAGTGGAGCGAGAAATGTACCTATTATACATTTTAATGATGTTAAGTACAATAATACCATTTTTTAAATTTTTTTTTCTATTTTCACGTTTTCGAGCAGAAGGTTTAGCAAAATTGATTTTCAAGGTATTTTTTTAATTTTTGTAGATATACTAAAACATTTAAGTCTCGGAAAAAAAATACTTTGTAAATGTATGCCCTTCATTGTTTACGTATCTACTTTACAATATGTGTCTTTTAAGTACGCCAATTATTATATTTAATGCGGATTAGCTTTAGCAAGGAACCAAAAATAAAATCTCACAATAATATAGGGATAATCTCAATATCATATATTAATTTTCACCATGGTAGCTGTCAGATATAACCGTGTCGGTCTCGTGTTTTGTCTTCATGTGTATTTTGTGACGGCCACCAGGTATATTAATTAACGGCAAGCGAACTGGTTCCGTCAGCTGATCCTAACCCGAGACTATCTATAAAGATGAACGCTGAAGCGAACCCACCTATACTACCTAACACCTATATTTGTTATTTTAGTGACTTTTTATTAATTACCTAAGACACAGAAAATTAGTATAGCTTAAGCGTTATATAAAAAAAAAACATTTGTAATATACAATAAATTATTGTTTAAAACGAGGGAGAAATCACATTTGCCCACACTATAAAATTCCAGGACAGGACAAATACCAACGATTTACCTAATGTAATATTATGAATTCGTAATACATTTTTCGTACATATAAAGCTTTACATAATATATTATTCAGATTGATAATTCCAGTATTTTCTGGTTTTTTTTTTTAAGGATTAATCGTTTTGATTAAAAATATGAATTTTTATAATAAATTATCCAAACATTAGACAAGTAATACTCTATAATATTTAACTAAAATTATATTGTGTAACCAGATGACGGGCGTAGATATTTTATATTTTATACTAAATATTAAAATATGTATAATGATGCTGATAATACTATTAAGATGGTGTTATATTCAGTTAAAATGTCAATATATTTTAAATCAATTTAGTAAAATGTTATTAAAAATTCAACTTCAAATATAATTTTATCATAAATTGAATTAATTGAATAATTAATTTTGATTTTATTTAAAATACTAATAAAAAAAACTACTTAATATACGAATTCTGATAATAATTACCTAAGCAATTTATTTATTTAATGTCTTTTAATCTATCGAAAAATTATTTGAATAACGGTGTTTTTTTTAATAATTCTCTATACACATTTTTAAATACATTTTAAATAAAGTTATTGGATTACCTACTATATACCATGTCAAAACTTGGGGACTTTTTCGAATTATTTATATAAGCCGAAAACGTTAAATGGTTTTCTATAATATTTTCATTACCTACTATAGTTACTTGCATTTATTTAAATCAGAATCGATTCAAATGAACAGAAAAATTAATTATAAAATACAACTTATTTTTTTATATAATTATAGTAATACGTCTGAACTAATGTGCCTATATAAACTGTAGTATTGCACAAAATGTATAAAATTCTATTATGCATGACCCATATCATATCAAAAATAAAATGTATTCATGTCTAATTTCAATCCATTAAAATAAAATTACTGTTCAACATTATTTCAATGCTGCCTTGAAAATCCATTCTGCGTTATAAGTTGCGTATTGCCCACAAAAGCAAAAAAAAAATATAGGTAGACCGTGGAAATTAACTCTTACAAGTACAAATGTACAATACATTTTTGGGAGCAGTGAAGTGGCATACCCTAAAATATACGTGCCTACATAAAGTGTACACGAATATACAAATTCTGACATAATAATGTTTAAAACAATTGTTTGTCTACAAAAATGTATTATGGTTGCTTACCTATGGAGATATAGTTGCGTAATAATTTACACTCAAAGTTTTTATTCTTGCAAAGTTAAGGGTTCATAATATTTATATTTGGAAAGTTAAAAGTACGTTTCTCTGATATTTGTGAGTGTCTTATCAAACTTGTACACCTTAATAAATTAGCAGGTAATCTCATCTTTATTGCAAGTTTATTATGTCATCATGGTCCTAGTAAATATTTTTAAACCTCCAGGCCAAAAATGAATTATTCAACGAACAACATTAAAACAATTCTTGATACAATTAATGTTCGGTTCCAACAGTTATTTCGGCAATTTCTCCGCATGTGTATATAAAATAATTTGTTCTGAGAAATTGTCCAGATCTAAATAGATAGACAAATAAGAAATAAAGTTTTTTAATTTTACAATCATGAAACAATATACTACCTTTGGCTTTTAATCGTCAACTGTTTGTTCAAAAATTTAATTATAATAGGTAGGTAGTGGGTATAGGTACACATGCTCTTTATCAACAATAAGTTGTTCACAAGTTATACTTTTATATTATAGGTACGTTTCATAGGACTTGATAGTTTTTCAAATGGATAAAATAATATCGCCAGTTAAATAAATATATGGTTTAAAAATAATTCTCCAATAGGTAAAGTTATATACATTATGTACAAAGATACATACAATAATTATTGTTTACGTTATACCTACTTTAGTTGTTTGATAAGGTGATATTAGATTCTGAGCAGAGCGATGAATGTATTGATTTTACAATGATGAGTGTTTTTATTTTTGATGTCTGCGAGTCTGAAGACAGTTTATATAGTAGAAAAAATGCTTCAATTTTAAACTTCAATATCTTTTCAGATAGGAGTATGAAACTAGTTGGTACTTTGAGGGATCAAAAGTAAAAATATACAGTAGGTACTTATCCTAATAATTGGGAAAAACAAATATAACATTTTTTATGTTTTTCTATTAATATCGATTAATAATTTTATTTTATTTCAAAAATCTTGAAAATAAAATACAAATTGTCCTATAAGTTGTCCATATTTGAATCAATAATTCTAAAAATATACAAAAACAATTAATTTTTTTATAGACATTTTAAGTTCAAATTTTGACGAAATTAGATATTTTAACAATAATTTTTCCAAAACATTTCGATACATTTTACAAAATTGCATGCCTATTAATATCACGAACTTATTCAACCCGTTCTATGCCGAGTCAGTATTGGCTCAAAAGTTTATAATAATAATATATGAAATAAATATATTTTATTTTATTTTTTATTTTATTCGAATAATCGCCCGTAAGGCTCAAGTAAAGCAGAGTAATTCAATCGTATCTTTAAGTTAAAACTATGTACAATAAATGTTTTCTGTAAAAATTAATTAAATCTACTGTACTAATAATAGTTAAATAAATTACTCTAGTATAGCCATAAATAAATATCAAAAATATACTTAGTCATATATGACAGACCGTCATCGCTCAGAACATTGTTTTTCTTATGCATTGATTTATCACCGAATTCAAATTTACATATCATACAATTTTAGTGAATTTGAAATTACAAGGCAAACTCGACAGCTATACTGTTCAGCATTACAGCAGAGTGGTTACTTACTTCCACCGATTTTTTTGGTAAATTTAATAATAACTATAGATACATGATAATTTATTTTGAATATGTACTTTTAAACAATGGTGTAATATTATGTAATAATTTAATTTACTATAGTTAACTTTAGCAAACAAATTGTTTTATTAAAACACATTTTTTTGTACACAACGAAGCCAGTTTTCTAACTATTTTTCCATAGAGCGGCGATTTTGTGTTAATATGAACCTAATAAACTAAATAATGGAGTTATTCATTAACAATTTAATATTTATTAAATTAAAGTAAAAAAATCCAAAAACACAGTTAAATATTATCTACCAATATTATAAGAAGGATATACAAATAAATCATGTTTGAAACTAAATAATGAACGATACTGGACCAGAAAATAATAATGTGTAATTGCATATCACTATATCAGTAATAGGTAGGTAATTATATAAAAAAAAAATTGGACAAGTGGGTACCAATATGCCATACAGTAGTTTTAGGGTATGTCATTGTAATATATGGGTTAGATTTTAATTCAATGATAGATAATTGCATACGAAAAACGATTCTAAGCGGAGACGGTGTGTCATCCTATCATACATGTATAAATAATCAAATTTTATAATTAAAAACCACTAAATATCAAATATTGTAAAATATTTTAAATCAAACGCACATAAAAAATGAATGATACTGTCCGATGAACTTTTTTTTTTTTGATAAAGGTAGAAAAACTTGTTGAGAATCATCTGTTAAAATGTCTAATGTTGGTTAAAAAATTAAAAACTTTTATACATTTCAAACTGTAAAATAATTTGCAAATTTTCGGGATTTTGACAAATTTGAATTTTAATGCATATACAAAATAATTGAGGCTCCATATCTATAATATTTTTGAACTGCTATTAACTTATGAGGACCCTTGCATTACATTTTCAAGCTTTTTCACAAAGTGAAACATTTTGTTATCAACAATAATTTTAAAATAATTTAAAAAATCAAAAAATTTCACAACGATAATAATAACTCAAAAATTAAAAATAATACTTCGAAAATGTTATCATGTATGGAAAATGCAAATATAAATATATAGTGAAAATTACAAGTGTAGTTGAGTTACACCAAAAAAATTTAATTGATTTTTTAAAAATTGGTTTTGCGTAATAATTACCAATTTTTTCACTTTTTTTGTTTTCCTGACACCTTCTAACACTACAGGGAATTGTCTATTCTGACCTCTCGAATGCACCAACTAAATTCGCTTTTCTATCAGAAAAGAAGCTGTTGTCGAAAATCAAAACATTTTTATAACCCCAAATGTTGATGTCAAAAAAAAAAACACATCATTGTGAATGCAATACATTTGCTAAGCTCAAAATCTAAAATTTATCACACCATTAATTAATCGTTGTAAGTATTATATTTAAGTAGATTATTAGTTTTTTATTTATTATTTAAAAAATAAGATAATTTACAATCTACCCAATAATATAAGTAAGTTTGATATATCAAAGATAATAGGTACCTCACATAATAACAACACGTGATGAGGCAATCACTAATTGGTAACATCTTTTAATTAATCTTTTATTTAATTTACACCATTTGCGTTTTAGTTTGCGTGATAGTTTTTTGGAAATGTGATTGTATATATAAAATAATTAAGCAGATTATACTGTGAGTTTAAATTTTAGTGCAAACGTTTATAGATTATTTGGGCTTGTATTATTTATTATAGTCTAACACAGTGGGTTTTCCAATGTGTGAAATTTTAAAGGCGTGAGTGAAAACTTGAACTTTTGTATTTTAAAAAAAACATTAAATATTATTAAAAACAATTGAAAAATGGTCTAACACATTAAATCTTGTGTCATCACACGTGAAATACAGTGTTTTTCTAATTAAGTTGTCTATAATATTTTCCTATATTGTAAAAATATTGAAAAAATATGATAAAAATAATAACTTTCTAGAGCCTATTATATATTATTATATAATTTGAAGTAAGAACTTACATTACGCTAATTGCAAATATTATATACTTAATGTTCGTATAATTTTAACAAAACATAATATGCAATTAATGTGCAATCGCTTTACTAAATTGACACCTCGGTTGTTGATTTGACTAATTGACTATAATTCGTAATTAATTGTTATTTTTCAAAAGTATAAGCTTCAATGGCTGGTCAATAAATAAACACAATTCATAGTATGCCGGCCAAGCCAGTCGCACTGTGTCATGGAAGAGGTTTCCGGTGACATGAGAAAGCAGCTACGCTGATGGTTATCTTTGCATGCGGTATTGTCTTGAAAATAAAATACCTAGTGAATAAAAACCAATCAATTATTAATTATTGAAATCGTTGACAAACATAATTAATATTAATGGCTGAGATGATTAATCATTTACAGTTGTTCAGATATTCACGCAGCTTGTCGGTTTGTTTCAACACATTTCCCGATAATAAAATAATATAAGGTAGGTAATAAGGTACGCGTGTATAGTGTATGTATATATTATATTCTGTTTAAAATGTATAAACAGTTCTTGAATAGTTCGTGTACAATTTGAATAAATTGGTAGACGAGCTAATCGGAATATATTTAAACTTATATCACCATCTGGTTGATTTTTTAACACAACAGCTCATTAATTTAAGTTAACTTATCGATAAACTTTTAATGAGTATGCTAAGATCTTCGTTACTAAATGCAGTTTATGAGTTTAAAACTTTCAAACCAAATACAACCAATCGTGTTGTAGGTTCCCAGCCATAGGTATCCAATCAAGTTGTTCTCTATTGAAATACAATTTAGTACTGTGTACTAAATTTGCTTTGTATTATTTAATTTAAATATAATGCAAATTAATATTGCATTGTAATAAAGAACAATGATATGCCTTTAGGCTATTGCTAAATAATATTTTCTACGGTATTGGTAAGGTAATGAAAGTCGCAACGAACACAACGGGAATAAAAGGTATTCCATTATGCTATGCAAACCTAAAACAAAGTCTAATCATATTTATACATGTTTTATGTACACAGTACACAATTCAATATACTATTAAAATCTGTAAAGTTGAATTATGTTAGCATTTTAAATAATCAGAAACGCTATGTATTTTATACTAAATAGAATTGCTGATCTATTTTCCAAACATAAATCAATTATTCGTAATTAATTTTTGTCGAACAGTCACTAAGGGTAAATCATTCCGAGCTACATTCTATTTTCACTTTGTTTTAGTTTTGAAATAGCTGATGATAATAATCATTAGTGGATTTATTTTTCTACTATACTTGGGACATTTTTTTTCAACAATTTCTATCCAATTATAGTCAATAAATGTGTATAATATGTCCAAGAAAAAAAAATGGTTATCTAGTTAATGTTTATAATGTTATAATGTTATCGACGATAACTTATCGTTGAAATGAATATACTTTATAATGTACTTCATCGATTGCAGGTATGACGCCATATATTATGTTATTATGGCATCATGGTGTGAATACTAAATCCATATTTATTAAATTGTATAATTTATTGTGAACATTTTCTATCAATGTCGTGTCTGAGGCTTAATCGAGGAGAATATGGGGTGGGGGTGATAAAAATTGTAATAAATTGTTATTCACAAGAGGTTCTACACCCACCATAACACACATTCACAAAATAAATAATAATTATAAAATAAAGCACGGAAATAAAAATACAAGGAAAAGAAATTTCTTAAATTAACAATTGTTTTTTTTCATTAACAAATCTTTTAATTATTGTATATACTCCTCTTCAATATCTCTGTGTTTATTTAATGACACGAAACCATACAACCTTTCTTCTCTCAATTTTTTTTTTGACTAGACCAAGTAAAATTCAACAAAACAATACAACTTGCAATGAAGTAACAACTATAAGAGCAAATGAAAGCTGCCACATATTAACAATAACTGAAGATAGTGATTAATTCATACAATTATGTGAAGCAGTAGTTCATAGTCAGACTTAAAAGTCTACTGAAATCGAGCAATAGGTAACAATATATATTTTATCAAAACGATAACGTTAGTAAAAATGTATGGTGGGGGGAGGGGGTAGGGTAGATGTTCAACCATAATATTGGTGCATGCGATGATTGAACCGTTAAAATGTGGACAAATGTAAAATAGACTTAAAAAAGAACGCCGACTTGTCCTAACTTCTGGAACGAGTTCAATAAGAAAAAAAACGGATGACTAAATAAGAGAGATATAATTATTATTCACGTGTAACTTATGTTATAAACTTGTAAGCGTTATGATTCCATTAAGTTTAAACTTGTATACTTAAAAAATATATCGTTTACGCATACTATGTGTCGAATGTGTAACTATTAAAAATATTACCATAAAAATTCGGTAATGTTAGGAGGGTAGACGACTTCGTTCTGTAGCGACGAAATGACGTGTTGATTGACATGTTCATGATTGTATAACATAATCAACCATGCACATGGCTGCAAGTGGACTGCTGAGAAAATATCACCTAGCTAGTCCCACATTACAGTTATGGATTTATTAGTAAATATATGAGTAAAATGTTGATGTAAAATAAAAAAAGGACTAAATAATGAATTTTAGTAGTGTTTTACAATAAAATATTAAATTTAAAATAATTATTATTCTCTGGACCAGTGGGGATATAGAATAAAAAAAACTATGTACCAAAATATTTTTAATTAATTGTAAAGATGTATTTATATATTATATGACGAATAATTTAGGGATACATTGGTAATTTGGAACGAATATAATATAAGTCCAACGGAAACTAATTTTTGATCGGAGCAACAGTATTCGATATAACAATTATTTTATTGATAAATTACATAATTAATCATGAACTTAATAGTACCTAAATGATTCTCTCATAACCTCAGCCTTCAGATTTTTTGAAAAATATATTTGTGTCAATTTAGTTTTCTGTTTTATCTTAAAGTGTAACTACAGTCTACATTATAAATTATATAATATTATATTATAATTGTAATTATTATATCTTATATTCTTATATTTGGATTATTATTCTGACTAATATATACCTAATAGATGATTTAATAATAGTGTTTTGAAGTTGTTTGTTTTATTATACTTTTTTTGTTCAAAAAAAGTGGCTCAAAAAGTTTTATGCAGCACCTCTATAGATAGGAAATCGAATATAGATGGTACTTTGATGAGGTCATTTAGTTTTCAAGTTTCGTGAAGCGTATATAGGAAAGGTGACCTATCAGACATTTTTCCAAAAATGTCAGCATACACGGTTTTAACTTGAAAATTGATTTTTGAATGCTGTAATTTATCTTTATTTTTATTTTTGAATTTAGTATAAAATCTCCCCTTAGCGAGACGAGGTGAGATGAGACGAGTATCTACACCTGCTCATTAAATTATATTCAGATTTTTTATTTATCTCTGAAATATTTTTATGTATGGTTTGTAGTATTCCACGAGTACTAGCTACGTAATATTATTATATTACGTAGCTAATAGATAGGTACTAATAGCCACTTGGCCAATGATAGATCTTTGTTTTCCTAATTTAAAATACGACGCACGTCGTACATATTGTATATGGAAAATAAATATTACTGGAATGAATAAAACTAAACTTCGTGCCTAATATATAGCAATAAAATTGAAAATACAATTATTTTTTATTTAATTTCAAAATAATCCACTGTATATAATATTGTGTGTATCCCTTTAAGCCATTAATATTTTAATATTATGAATAAACGAGTATATGTTGAGTGTTAAGCTTCCTACATCCTGCTAACACGTTTGGATACATGTAGTGGTAATTTTTTTGTATATATTTTATTATTAAAATGTACAACTACGTTAAATGTCAAATTTAATTATGAATCAGATGACCCTATTTTCACTTTTCAGTGTCAGGGTTTTTAATCCAGTTAGGTATACATTTATAATATCTAGAGGATTTACCATATACGGATAAGGATTTTTACAATATTATATTATATTTTTGTTTTTGTTTTCACAATATTTACAGTTACACCTTACACGTAGTTTTTACATACAACATAATGTCATTATAGAATTAATTCCGTCAATAAAATTACGATGTTATTCGTTAATGTAATATAATGAATATAGAAAAATCTACCACAGAAGAGATAGAAGAGATGGTTTATAACATATTCCAGACGTATACAGATATTTATTTTTATCTGTTAAATATTTATGAAATTTACGGATCAAAAATGGATTATAACTACGAATATGATATTATATTATATTTTCTGACTAAAACTTTATTTCTTAAAGTATCTATTAAAGAATTATATGAAAATAAATACTAAACACAATTATAACGACACTTAAAAAAACAAATGTCCAATAACAATTGAACATAAGTTAAAATGTGATAGTAATAATAGAGGTTTTCTTAAACTTTATAAAAAGTATGGTAGAGGTACCTAATATTAGGATAATATTCTTCAACTTATAATTATAACTAGTCCATAGTAATATTATAAAAATTACATGATAGTTGTAGTCTAATATAGGCGGAGCTTCAATCAAATTTTAGGGTTGGTTTAACATTTTACCTTTGTATATTCCCCTCTCGAGTCTCCATTAACTATTTATGGTTTAAGTATTTTTGTTCTCATCATCACAAATACCTATGTGCATCAAACATAATATTTATTTCATAAATATACCTATCAATATAAATAACATTTGTATACTACACCAAAAGTGTGTTTAGGTTTTTAATTTTAAGGCTTCCAGTACACAATAAAATTACTGCCTATGCAAAAAAACATTATTTGAATATGTTATGCATAACATATTATAGTCTATATGGTAACTAAATTATTTTTTAATATGTTATAATATACTAAATAAGTATAAATAAATATAATTCAAGAATTTTGTGAAAGAGTTTTAGTGTTCACAAAACTAACTTAAACATAAGTAATAACTAACAACTATGCTAAATTCAACATAAAATACTTTAGTCATTAATGGCGATGACAAGATGTTGAAAAGAACCAGTCATCTCTTCTAACAGTGTAAACAATTCAATGTTATGAACTGTAGGTGCTATATAAATACGTTTAGTAAATCTCTCACAGTTATTTTACCAACGACAGCTATAATAGTTGTTAATTTATCATTCATATTATAATAGTAGAATATTAATTGTTAGGTACATATATCATTGTTTTCATTGATTCCTGCAATTTGTTATTTATATATTCGTCAACATATTTCAGATCCTTTTCTCAAGAATGCTTATTATGATTTAACAAATGTCAATAAAATAATACTTAACCGTGCAATTTACGTTCATTTACATACAAATATGAAATGTAGGTACCAGGTTCAGGCTAGACCTATTATAGGTACCTACCTATTGTACCTAATATAAACATTCGAAAATGCAGATTGGGTGTACAATTGCTAAAGCAGAAGATGTGTTACTTAGGTAGTTAAGTGTATGTATTTGGTTTGAAGTGGTATGGACCACAGATTTGGGTGATTTAAAGTGATCGTGTTATAATATAGTTATAAGATTATGACATTATTAGAAATATAATATTACATAGGCAGGTGTATTCGTGTGCGAAAGATGATTCTAAGATAAGCTTATTCGTTTGGTATGTGTTTTCCTATAGTATATGTATTAATTATTATTTATCCATTTCTTAAATTAAAAGTAGGTATCTACTTATATTATATAATAATAAATAAATTAAATAATTTTATTGTATTTTATTAAATATATTGATGACTACCTATATAATAAGTATAATTGTAAAATATTATCATCAAATAGGTACATTATTGCAGTTACATGCAACTATAATACAATTCAAAATTTGAATTAGACTTGAAACAGCCATCCATTTTGCGACTTATTACAATTACATTTCACAGATGTGTCGTTAATGAGTGATTGCTTCCTTAAAACTACATAATATGTCAAAATTAACAACAACTAAAAAGTATTATTACTGTACAAAATAAAATAATATACATATGAGTAAATCGTTTGTTACGATAAAAAATAAAATGTTAACGTAGGTAGGTCGTAGGTGTAGGTACTAAAATGTAAAATTTGTTTTTAATGTAAAAAACATCATTAAAATAAACAAATTTATAATATTGTTCAAGGCAAACAAATTATATTCAAATGAGCTCTTCTTTTCAGAACGATATTATTTTAAATAAAATAGTTTGTTTATTTAAAATTTCACAATATACACGCAATTTTTTCAGTTATATTGTTGCTCTAAATATGACGTATTCTTATCAAGATATTTTTAATAGAATTTTCCAATATTGAATCAATAGTAATATACACTGTTAGGTAATATTACGGGAAATAAATTACCTATGTCGGCAAATCACCATTTTATTTTGATGTAAATAAAAACTAGTATTTTTTTTGTTGTTTTCGAGCATGTAAATACCAACAATTATTGAACACTCTCCTTTTAATAACAATAATCTACAATTGTCTAATGGTACCTAATATGAAACAGTGTGTTATTTCCGTGCGTTTATTACGGTTTGAAAAAACATAGTGAGCCTACCATTACCCACCACCGGTCCCTTAGGAGTAAAGTAATTACTCTTATCTATGTCAGTAATAATAATATGAGAAAATAAAAACGCACTCCTTATAAATATATGTTGTACAATATAATATATAGGTCTGAACAATAATACAGCCTAGTGGCTACTATATTATCATCGCACACCGATCTTCTTTGATGCATATATAAACCACCGTGCCGGTACGAAATTACACACTAATTATACATTTCACCTCTCAGTCGTATTATAATTTATAATATATATACCGATGATTTTGATGTCAACGATAACGCGGTTTTTATTGAGTTAATTTATAAATAGGTTTATATTACAGTGGTATAGGTAGGCAGGTAGGTTAGCTATACCTATTATACCGATTGGCGATCACGATCTGGACGTGGGTACCTATAATATATTATATTATATTATATATATATATTAATATATATAACTACTGCGGCATGTTGTTTTATTCAAAGATTAGACATCGACACGAGAACCTAATGGTGTAATAAAATATGGTTGAAATATTAGATTTAAAAAAAAAAATCATAAAAGCCTCCTTTCTCACAATATTGGTATGCACTTTTTAACAACTCAATTATCAACGCGCCCGTGCCCTACAATGGTATAATATATGAATCATATAAATAATAATCTTATCACTCAAAACAATCTTACTCCGGAGTGGGTACCTCTATATATATGCGCGATACTAGTTTATACGATTTTAGTAATATTATTATAGGCGTAAGTTGGGTAGGTACTTTACATGTACGCCTTGTCGCCTTGGTTACGAGATACACTTTGATTAAAAAAATATATAATATACATTGCTGGTATCTATAGTAGGTAGGTGGGCACATAGATCATGATCATATTGCAGTCAACGTGAAAAAGTTTAAATAAAACCACGTAAATTATTTTAGTATTAAAATTTGTTAAAAGTTTTTCAGTAATGATTTATAGAACCAAACCGCGTAAACGTTAGATATTATGTGCTTTTAGAACCATTTACCAGGTCTTTTACTTGCCCAACTTACGATGGCGGTAAGATTATTTTTTCGTTTGTTTTTTGTACGTCAATGATACTTCGAAATGAATAATCGATAAGACATAATATTATAAACATATAAATGGCTATTCCAAATAAACTCACAACCGACAAAATACTATAACGCACTTAACGATGGCCAACGTGTTGTTGACATTGCTGTTTTATGTATTCTTATAGACTATTATGAAATGTCCTGTATCATTGTGTTATCTTTTTTGTCGAAAATGTGTTTGAAATGTCTAATGACAAACAATGAAAAATATTTTTGCTGAAATAATGTTGTAGATAACACAGACTATGAATATTATAATATTAAAAACGATAACTGCTTTATACCTTTAAAAAAGTACAAATGAACACGACACGATAACGTGATAATGGAAGTAGCAGTTTTGTTATAATTTGCGACCGCCTTACTATTATAACGTGCACATAAAAATAATATTTATACTTTACAACATTATGTAGGTTATAGGTGTAACTACGACGCAATAAATATATGTATTTATTAAGATATAGGAATAGTAAATACCACATTTCCAGATATATTGTGAATTTGAATAGTTTTATTTGTTCATAATATAATATTAATGTTAGTGAGCTAAATACTGAATAATATTATGTTATAAAATACTGTTGTAGGTATATCTATGGAGTATAATTAAATTAATTATTTAATAGATATAATCATACATAATATATGAGATGATCCTCCGATGATGTATGGTAGGAACAATATAATACTTTTATTAACAATAATTACTAGACAGTAGACAATATTATTTTTAAATATTAATATATTGTTCAAATAGAAGTTTAGAACAAACAATTAAGGGCAACTATTTGTGTAGTATGCACCTCCTACCTACCTATATACTTATTATAAAATTCAAATGGGATAAAATTATACCTACACCACTTATAGGTATGTTCACTATGTATAGTGTATAATGTAGTCTCCGCTATAAAGTGTATTTGGATGCAAAATAATAAAACAAAATGATGCAATGTAGCTACAGCACTTACTATTTACTACTTACTCTAGTTCATTTAACGAATGATAATATGGCGTAATATCATAAGAAAAACCAACGGATTGGTTTATCGTGGATAATAATATTTAAATTGTTCAGAGTATATTGTATTTCAGAAATTGGATTCTGAAAATAAATGTAATCGTCACAGCGGTTCTCACTTAACCAATCAAATGAAACACAAATAAACAGTAACAATAACAATAGCTATTGGTTCATAAAAAACTTGTAGATGCGTGGGCATGAAAAAAAATCTAAATGTCTTAAATTCGTGAAACCACGAATATTGAGTACAAAAGATTACCTCTAAGTAAGTAACTAAAATTTAATTTTAATTTTTAACAAGTTGTTTGGTGATTTTTACATTTGCCCATTTATTAAAGTTACTAAATAATTTTAAAGTTTAAACTAACATTATAAGTGGATACACATATTTTTTTAAATAACTATACCTATGTGTAATGTGTATACAAATCTTTTACTTACGTAAATATTAATTTTATAAAAAAACTATATCTAAATACAAATATATGACCCAAAATGACATCATGAAGTTTACACTACAATATGTAATTCACGCACAAATAAGTACATTTAATATGATTTAATAACTACAAAAAATAAGTACTCACAAACAATACAACTCATAACTTATAGATGGGAAAATTTAAATCTTTCACAAGACGGTTATAGTTTACAAATTTAGGGTTTCAACTTTCAACATTTGCAGACAGTAGTCAGTAGCCTGTACATACCTAATACTTATGTTGTAATTGTACCCAAGTTATATAAATACACTGCCCATTTGAAGTAAATTATAATCAACTACTTATTTGTTATCAAACTCACATAAATTATTATTTTTCTTGAATCCATCCAAAGTACAACAAAATTCAAAAATTAAATTCTTATATTATAATAACTATTATATTAATCATCAGGTGGATGAATTGTTTATACTTTTAATATTATAATAATTATAATGATTTTCCGTTTAGGTTTCGATTAAACAAACAATTAGTTATAACTTATATTTAACAGCAAATAAATTACAAAGAGAAAGATATTTAATATTTCTTAATTACTTAATTACTTTCAAAAATAATGTATCTCACGACTATTATAGCATAAGCTATTTATTCAAAATTAATTGAGAATAAAATTATCCAAAATCACTAAAATTTTTGCAGATTGGTTAGTATCTATAATTAGTTAAAAATGTATTTAATTTTAATTTTAGTAGCTATTTGAAAATTGAATACCACAGGGATTCTCATTGATTTTTCTTAAACAAACCTAAACATTTTAAAAATATAAAGTATGCACAATTTTTTTTCATACATGTTTAAGTTCAAATTTCAAATTTTGACGTAGTTAAATACTGTTTAAACGAAATATAACGATTTTATAGATATTTATTGTCGTTATTCAAAAACCATTATTCAAGGTGTCTTGAAGCTTTTCGGGATAGTGCATAATTATTGTACCTATTAATTATTAGTTTATATACTATTTACTATATACAGAATGAATTTATCAATAGTATTCAGATTAATGTAAAGCTATTAATACAACGAAACTATTATCGGTTCATCGGTATTGACTTAGTTATTAACAGCTAGTACCTAATGAAATAATATATTATAATGATATTTATTAGGCAAAAATTAGTTCACCTTACCGTATTACAAATAGAAAAATAAATTACTAATGGCCGTATACATATATAATGGAAATCACTTAGAAGTTAGAATAGACATTCGGTAGATCGTCTTCGTCCATAATCGCTTTTCGTATACAATTATTACAAACTCATCCTCCATACTCTGAATACAGCACCCTACACAATATCGAATTACACTCGATATCTACCGACTACCATCATACAGAGTGACTTCCCCACTTTTCGATTTTATAATTTTATAAAAAAGTGAATCTATAAAATAAATATTATCGAATAAAATACATATTGAACGAATGGTTTTTATGCAAATACTTCGAATATTATAATTTAATATCATTCATGACAATGATTTGGTGAATTTGCAAATCATACTAAAATTTAAATTAAAAAAGTACTATTTGATACAAGAAAATGTCGAATAAGTTAATGTTACAGTAACAGCTAAAACAGAACTATTGTGATTAGTATGTAGGTATTAATTACTAGTTTTATATAATAGGCTTTTGTTTTATATTAAGAACACATACCTATTATTATTCTATTATTCTATCGAAATTATATTCTGTCAAAAGATTTTTTTTTTAAATATCTAATTATTTTTTTATGTGTTTTGTGTCTGTGTTACCTATATATATATATTATTTATGTTGAGTGATATAAGCTATTGAAGAGATACACATTATTTACGTACTTATATAGTCTATAATTAAAAAACTTAATCAATTACAACTCCTTGCTTATTCTTTGATATAAGTTGAATACTCATTACACCTCTAAGAGTTGTGGTAAATATTAAATCTAACTTTCTATCAGAATGTTAACAATTAATAGTATTCAACAAATCAAGAGCAACTTGAATGATGTTATGTCCTCAGGTCACAGTCACTTTTTGTAAATATTTACAATTGCACCTATAAAGGTATAGTTGAAGAAAATACATTTTTGGGTTACAATCAATGTAAATCTGGTTTGTCAAAATGAATAAAATGTAATAGAATTTGTGTTAATCATTTATTCATTTTTGAAGGTTTCCTTGATCACGTATAAGTCGTATAACAGAATTTATACTTTTTGAATTTCGAAATACAATTTGGATAATACCTTTATGAATCAATTTTATTTCATAAGATTTCCTATAAATATTTATTATACATAAATAATTGTTTCAGTGTAAAATGTATTGATATATTATATAACAATATTATGGGGCCATAAACTTGGAAGTAATTGGTACCTGCTATACCATTCAAGTTTCTAATAATTTAAATATTATGTTTAAAGAATTAAGGCATTAAGCAATACCTAAATTAAAAATTGCTGATTGAATATAAATATGATGGAAAATACTCCAAACAAATAATATTTTATGTACCATAATATTTACAGCCTGTAAGACATAAGCATATATAGGTATTTTACTACCTACAATCATAGGAACCTAGCTCGGCTATAATTTGTTTCTATTTTAATTAAAATATTACTTATAAGTACCATAACTATCCTAATAATTATTATTTATATTGTACAATCATTATACAATTGTTATAGAATAAATAGTATCATTCAATTTATAAAAAGTAAATAATTAAATACATTAAATTAGTTCTATAATTCAACAACATTTATAAGATTAGGGACACCAAAATAGCGGAATGAGTTTTTTTTATCAAATCAATAATAGGCGTTGCTATCAATAATCTGATAATCGTAATTTACTAAATTATTAATGTATTATTCTAATATTAAATGTGTATTGAACAAATATTATGTACGTATAAGTATTTAATTTATAAAAAAAATAAAAATATTTCAACGTTAATATCTAAATTGATAATTTAATTTTAATAACAGTTTTTTTTTTTTTATTAAAATATTAGAACTATCGTACAAAATAACTAAATGGATAACTGCATACTCGTTATAAATACTTTTTACACTTTTTATACTACAAATAAGAAGTATTTCAAATACTTCCAAATACCTACTACATTTACATTTTTCTATAAAAATCATTTTCTTCGTAATAAGTTTGTAAAATATTTGATATAGAATTATTATAAAAAAATTTACAAATCTTACATCATCGTCTCGTCGACGATAAACCATTTCGGGGGAAAATAATATAATCAAAATATCCAAGTAAAAAATATAGTTTAAAAGAATTTTGTATTAAATATTTAAATTTTTTAAGCACCTAAAATATGTGATAATAAGTATATTTTAAAATAAACAATTTTTATAAATACTTAACAGTTATAGAGTAAGAGGATATAGGATATATAGGAGTGTGTTTAAATCATAGATAGTAAATATATTATGTTGGCTTATCAATGTGAATACAATAATTATTATTAAGCGATAAAAATTTGTGGCTTATACGATATACCTATAGGTACCATATTTTGTCACAGCACCATATCACATTAAACAATGTAAACAGACGACCTCAATTTCTTATCGTTTAGGACCACGAAACTATAACGACCTGAGTAGTACTGTTGGAAATGTCTTATCCGTGGTTTAAACCCTAAAAAAAAATCCCCTAACATACGCATGTTACGATTGACTTATGAAAATAAATAAAATACTTACCAAGTATTTGTCAGTTTAAGCAAAACCTTTACTGTGGATTAAATAAAATTGTTGAAAACGAAACCTATCTTATTTCAGTAGCGGATTTTTAAAGTTGAAGTGGGTCTTGTTGTCTGTTACATGTCTTGTTCACTCTGACAAAGATATATTGATAGAATATGTTATTCGTTAGACTGCATAGTGCATATAATATGTAAGTTTCTATATAGAATCAAAAATGACTACAATTTATTAATATTCTTTTTTTTTCAAATAAATTTTAATTACGATTTGCTTTGATGTAGACAAATAACAATAAATATTAATAAAGAGCAGAGCTGATGACACGAAATAAAGTACAGTCTGCTTAAAAAAAATATAAAAAAAACTGTAGCAACAGTACATAACAGAACCTCAGATTTATTTTATTATTTGCAACTTATGCGAGTCATACAAAATACAAAATTAACAGTTAAATATTAAAATGGATAATTTTTTACAGTGTTTTGTTCAAGATTTTAATGTCCATTATTTATAAAAATTTAATTAGACTTATGTAGGTATCTATAATTTTTTTTAAATTTTAAACATTGATATATTTTCTATTTATTCGTGATATAATAACGAATTTAGGATTGAATACATTATATAAATTATAATTTTAGCACCTCCAGAATAAGTTCAGTGAGTACAGTTTCTCATCTACAACGATGCGTCAAAGCACGGCGGAGAACTTATGGCTTCAAAATAGGTTAATATGTAACCAAGGCTATATCGCTATATATGCCTGAAGGGTTCAAGGGTTGAAAGTTCTCTCCCCTTTTCATTGCTGGTTACCATAAATTAAACCATATTTTGAAAAACATATTATACAATATTACTTTCTTTAAATTGTGTTATATAATATACTATATCCAAGAGCAATGGCTTATATTATTGTATTAATATTATAATTTTCAATCACTTTATTTTATACAGTTGGGCAAATATATAGTAGGTATATTATACTTATTACTTATATAATCCATGTATATATATATAATATAATATAATATTTTTTTTCTCTATTACTACGGATTGTTTTTTTATATTTTGTCTTCTGTCTTCTCATTATTATTCGAGAAACTCGTTTTTATTTTTATTGAATTATTGGGTCGATAAATTGTATTAGTTAAAAATATATTAATGTAATAACAAATATTTGCAAATATCGTAGAAAACTTTTCAAATAATAATTGTTTTAAAAAATTAAAAAATCAATAATAATGTTAAATGTCTAATGCTGATTTTCTAGAAATGTTTTGAATGCATACTGAATTATAGGAATATATATTTAGAATGTTATAAACAATTGTTATATGATTAAAGGTCAAATCTAAATGATCTTTATAATTACAAACTTGATCAAATCGGGTTTTAAAATTAATAATAATATAGTAAAATTAATAAACCAATTGCTAAAAAGGTAGTTACTAGCAAAAATTTACATGCATTTCACAAATAGTGAAAGTGTATACCAATGAAAATATATATGTATATATATATATGTTCATTCGTAATTTTTCCTGAAAACCTATTAATTATCTGGAAAATCGACCTTTCTAAAGTGGTACTGCACCGACTCCATCCAATTCACAATAATACTCTTGATATTATAAAATTGTAATGGTAGGTAGGTATGTTAAGTATCAGGATTTTTTCCAACTTAAAGAGATTTTACAATTAGAAAAATAAAAAATGAACTCCAGTAACTTAGTTTCTCTTTATTTGGTTATTAAAATAAAATATATCTATATGTTTTAGGTAGGTATGTAGGATATACCTATCAAGATTATAAAATAGTTGCTGACAATATTTCGTTACTTAAAATTCCTATTTGTATAATTTATTTTATTAAATTAATTTGTATCAATAAATGTATACTTTTGTGACCTACACAGAACACATGTTTTTATTGTATATATTTTTCGTCTTTATCTTTAGTCTTTGTAAATTCATCTGGTGTATGGTTTTCAAGATGGCTTAGTGTTATTAAATACTCGTGTTTATAATATGCAATATAGAATGTTATATAACTAATCAAATTGCTCTTTCAGTATTGTTTACAACGTCAATGTCGATCACGTAAATAAACAAATGTATGCGCCAGACCACTAGAATATTCCTATATTCATGGTTTTCTTGAACACACAAACTTAAATTCTAAATAAAACAAATATCACGTTATTTATAAAAAATATATTTTGACCAGAGGGTATTACCAAATAACAAATCAAGTTTCTTTTTATTTAATAACTCATCCTTTGGTTGGTTTCTAGAATGCTTATTGCTTTTACGAAGAAGACTTTTTATGTATCTAATGGAAATCACTTGTCTTGTGGTAGTAAAAGTGTCTTAAACCTTTCATGTTGCCTCTATGTTGATTGAAAATGGGGAAAACAAACGCTGATAGTAAGAAAAGTTTTGTAAATTACGAAGAGATATTGGAACAAAATTTCAGTGAAAACTCATAAAATCATTAAAAAATTTTGTAGGTAGAACTTAAAACAAAAGTTAACTTGTTTATAGCCTATAATACGTTCTTTTTCGAATATAGTTATAAAATTAATGTTCTATTCGGTAACTACACGACGTATAATCGATTAACAATAAAGATTTGACGTGTTTTGTTTTCCACAAAATCGGTAGGTATACCTATGAAGCAAACCGAAAGTCTACAACCTCTGCTCAGCGAGCCTCATAACGGTTTTAACGACGCCACCGATCATGCAAAAGTTCGTAGGTTATAATACGATACAAGATTATTATATTATTATTATGTTATAATATTGTTATGACGGCGATGACTCTATCCGGTGCAGGCCATCCGCCCAGGGCTCTCTCTCTCTCCTCCTCACCCTCCTCTGCGGTACATATAATAATAGTATACCAGTACGATATTAATGTAATACACTACGAATAACGAATGCAGAAGGTTCACGCTTGCTTTTCCGTCAAACAAATAGCCGGACCACTACCCCCCGACCAGAGAGACGCCTGGCGTTATTACGAATTACAACCGATTCGTCGGACACGACGCTTACTATTTTATCAAGTCTCTCCCAATCGTAGACGACGTACATCAGCAGCAGCCACGGAGTGCCCTCTCGCGGCCGGTTATAATATTTACGTGTACACGTCAACTTACGAGAGAACAAAAAAAAACACCAACAACAACAACATTAAACGCACCGTCTCCGGATTAATTATTAGATTCTGTCTCGCTGTACGTGCGTGCGCTCACGGAACAACACGATAGTAATATTATTATTATCGTCGGAAACAACTCAGTCGCGGCGTGGACACAGTCGCACACAGATAAGACGCGATACGCACCTACGTGCCCTCCGCCGGTGTAGTATATGCGCTTATAATATTATTATATTATTATTATCATATCGCGCCGTACGCACTCGCGTGCATTATTATTAATATAATATATATATGCCAAGTATGCAGACATATATATATAAATGCCAAGTACGCAGCCATATATATACACATACACACGCGTGTCACGGGCAGCATCATAGGTACAATAATATTATTATATAGTATGGTATACCTAGGTATATAATAATAATATATTATAATAGGTGTATTGCCCGCGCGCGGATGGGTGTGGGTGGGTGGCGGGTGCCGCACTGCCGCGGACGCGGGGCGGATGTTTCGCCGGTTACATTACGACCGTCGGCGGACGATGGGTGGGTGGGTGGTACGTGCCCGCAACAATAAAACACGAAAATACTCGCAGCGTTCGGTAAGTGTGTTGTTCTTCGCCGTCCGTGTGCCATTGCCACTATACATACCTCTTCGGCTAACCACCACTATTATGATATGGCGGCGTACCGTGCCGTATCGTCGCGCCGTATCGCCAGCGCTCATTGTTCGCACCGCCGCCGCCGCCGACGCTCTTCTAAGTCCGATTGCTATCGTCTTTGCCGCGTCGAACAGCGGATGAGGTACCGAACGCTCGAGCAGGCTCGGCGTGTCATCAGCCACTACCCTAACCCCACCCTCTTCGATCCAAGTCCACCACGACTCACTGTGTTATTACCTATATGGTTATATTATTATATTTGTATAGTGTATACCACGAATTATGATATACTGGATACGGAACGCAGTGCCTTGTCAACTCATATTTCGTGGCAATAACTTCTTACGTTACGGCTAGACCGCTAGAGCTTTATAGGATTGTTCTGTGTTGACTGGGAGAATACGAAACTAATAGTTTATTATTTTCCCGGTTAACACAACAATCCTATAAAGAGCTGTGTGACATATGCCATAGTCTAAGAAGGTTTGACTGACAACTGATAAGCGCCCGTTCCGTATCCAGTATATCTTAATTCGTGGTGTATACCTACCTATAGTTATGTAATGTATAGGTACCAATATCGAAATGGAAAAATAAAATAATAAAATAGTTTAATTACGAAAGTTCCTCAAATTTCTTAGGGTGGTACATTTCGTATAAGCCCTTGACTACCACCCTCCCCCATACCATCCTCGGGTATCGCCCGCGCGCATTGTTCGCACCACCGACGCTCTTCTAAGTCCGATTATTATCGTCTTTGCCGCGTCGAACAGTGGATGAGACCGAACGCTAGTGCAGGCTTGGCGTGTCATCAACTACCACCTTGAACCCCCACCCTCTTATTTCATCCAAGTCCACGACGATGACGACGACTCACTATGTTATTACCTATATGGTTACCTTTATGGTTATTTGTATAGTGTAGGTACCTATTATAATAATATAATGTATAAGTGTACCAATATCGAAATGGAAAAACCGGCCAAACACATTCCGTTTTCTGCTTTTCCGCACGCGATAATAGGGTAGGTATATTATAATAATATTATATGGGTAGGCCGCCCGTCATAACACACGAATCTTGTACGTCCCGATATGATGTATATAGGATACGGCTGAGCGAGACCCAAAAACAACGCCCCTGCTTCAGGTTTAAAAAGGGGGATCGTGATCACCCTGTAGGTTAATAGCTTTGGGTATAATTTACTAGGCCAAAAACGAGTAAGAATCATTAATTAATGGTGGTTAGGTTTTACTTAAAAGTCAACAACCAGGGTCGTCATGGCGCTTTCTGTGGAAAGAAAATATTATCTTCTTGTAGATTATGTCGTATTTAAACATTTTTTCATATCCTACTTGATGATGCATAAATCTCAGAAATAACTACATAAAGATAGATTGCAAACCCATGTAGCTTAAGTGCGAGAAGGTTTTTACTTTTCAGTTAGATCTGCGACCCTTAAGGCTATTTAATCTTTAGTAGACTAGACACAAGAAATTATTATGAATATTATATCCAGTAAATTAGCCAATAAGGATGGACCGGAGGAAACGACAAGTATATTATTATTATCTCCAATTTTAAGAATTTTGCCTAAAAAAAAAAGTTTTGCAATTATCCATGGTTTTGACAAAATTTGAATTACAAACGCAGTGAAACGCTTATGAAAAAAACAATATGCCCTAGTATTTTTAATATTTAAAAATTACAATAGGAACAATTTATGAGAAATTTGTATTACATTTGCATGATATTTGACTGCTAAAAATTGCTAAATCAACATTTTTTGATAAAAAGAACTTAAAAATGTCATCGGTTAAAAAATGTTATATTTTTAGTATAAGAAAAATATTTCAAATTTTAATAATATTTTTTGAATTACCTACACTATAAAATAACGAAAATCGTTTGAAGAAAATTCGTTTTTTTTTACTTTTGAATATATAATTTCGCTTAACTTCAAACGCTTGTAAAAAAAATTGTGACTATATTGTGTATTTTCGATTAGTTTAAATATTTATGAAGAAACTCCTATTTTGTTACATTGTCAAGCTTTTTGACTCAGAAACAAATATTTTATCAATATACCTAAATCGGAAAATAACTAAAAATGTAGACAATATCAAATGACTATAAATACCTATAGTTCATTAACTTTATTTGAAAAGTACTGAGAATTTTTAACTTTGACTACCAACAAATATTTACATACTAACTAGATCAAATTTCCTACCGAACACTACCCTCAAATTAAAGATTGAGCATTTTTTTCTGCTCTAAAACTTAAAGATAAACACACAAAAAAAATCACATCATTGTAAAACCAATAAATTCATCAAAATGTAATATTGCAGTTGATTATCAGTTATCATACGTTGATACTTTGTGTTTTTTTATTAGAACAATCCATAGGTAGTTGTGCAACAATCAAATTTGTGTTCATAGATCATAATTATGTAATATATTATAATATTATAATATGACGATTTTTCCTACCCAGATAATTTGAATCTATGTAAAATATAGAATATTATTAGTGCTGCGTATCATTTATGAAATGAGAAACGATTAAATTTAAAAAAATAATAATAATATTATAGTATGAAGATTATAGAAGGATTTCTGTGATGTTTTATTATGTACGTAAATTGTGTACATTATGAATTCAGGTAATGAAGATCAAGAGTTCAGGGAACTTAAATGTTTCTAACGTTAGGTGCCAAAAATTTCCTGTTTTTTTTAATTTTTTTCCTGCTTGCCATAAAATTATGAAATATTTCTTTACATAAATAACAAAAAAATGATGGTCTTCTTGTTTATTATTCAAAATAAAATAAAATAGTTAAAGTACTTCAGTATTTTAATTTTTTGAGTGTCATGTTGCACTCGTGTTAAGGATTTGTCACGTCTAGACTTATGTTACATAGATTTATATTTTTCGTTAATTTTTGGAAATTCCGAAATTTCTTAGGGTGGTACATTTCTCACATAAGCCCTTGTCTACCACCCTCCTCTTACCCTGGCCCACAGCGATCCCCGTGTCGGTCAAACGAGAAAACCCATATTTATTATTATATATTTCCGTGCACTGCGTGCAGTGTAATCTATATTGTTATTTGTATTTCCGACCGTTATAGAACACGACAGTTTTAATGTTTTGAATTATTAAGATGCTACAATTTTGCCAAGTAATTTAAATTTAAATATTAGTGCAGTTATAAAGTTGTTTTGAAAATATATGTTTAGGGTACCTCTACCTAAACATATTATATTTTACAACCTACCGCATAGGTATATGTAGTATTTAATCATATTGTGTTATACTATGTTGTTACTACTTATACTCACGTCATATTCAAGTGTTTGATTTTTTTGTGAAAATGTACGTAAATAGTTTTTATAATAATTATATGTTATATTTATAACTATTTTAATTATTAAAATAATATATATTTTCATTCTTCACTTTCTTTTCTTATTTATCCTCGTACTGTCCACACGGATTATGTGATTCTATTAATTGGGGGCTAAATTATTATAAATGGATAATGAATATACATAAAAGATCATTGGACATTTGTAGCCTAATTTTTTTCCAACTTTAGGTATTGACGTATTGTAACACAAATCCTTTATTCAATCAGAAAGCAATAACCAGTACCCAACTCTACTAAATAGGTAGCTAAAAAGATTAATCTTTTCTTATAGTTATACAAATTGTTTTAGTAATTATAAACACTAAGCTCGAATTAAATTATATTTTATAATATTTTATATACTATAATTTATAATCCTTATACCTATAAAATCAAAAAAAAAAGTGTTGTTTAAAATGTACTTACATTTGATAATATTTTTATAACTCTATACCCCTATTTGAATATAATATTATCAACATTAAAGTTAAATATGCAAGTTTGTTAAAAAATTGAATAAAACTCTAAATACATTAATTTAAAAATAAATTTTGACTTTTAACTTAATTTTGGTTCTTCTATTATAAACTTACAACAAATGAACGAGTTAGAATATACAGGTACATACCTACTTGATAAAATTAACAAGTTTATATACAAACTCGTCCATTTCAAGGTCAGGTTTTCAACGATTGTTAGTAGTTTTTTTTTATATTTGAAAAATTATATTGAGAAAAATCAAAAAATAATAGCCACCTATAGGCTATAGTGTAGATTTTTGATTTTAAAAATGTGACAAATAAAACATATTTTAACCATTGTTTATACACGAAAAAAATATTCACAGTTAAAAAGATTTTTAAAAAAACATTCCTGTAAAACCACTACGGTCAATTACTTGCTAGTTGCTACACTTAGAATCTAAAAGTCATAAATCAATATAAGGTTAAACTGTTAAAGTATAGATGACAACACCATATTGTTTTTTCCAGATTTGTATTCTGTTATGGTCATATTTTTAATTTTTGATTTAATATGTAGGTTGATATTTCTAATTAGTATTAATATAAATATTTCATTTGTCAGTCCATATTTCAATATTTTTTTAAATAAATATTCGATAAATTTTACATTTTTTTCAATGAATTTACAATGATGATGAAATGGCATATTGGTACCTATATTATTCGTATCGTGCAACTGATAATTTTTTTTCAGAATAATAATTATTGTGTTAGGTATTTTAATTGAATTTAAAGTTCAATTTGCATAACAAATTCATCCACAACTAACTTACTTAAGTAAGAGATTCATAATAAACATCTATCTACTATCCTAAAAATAATTAAATTGTCTAAACTTAATTACATAAGTATAAAACCAATTGTGCTATTTATAAATTGTGTTCTAAATGTAAATAATTTCAAGTACGACTAGACGATACTACAACATACTCGTACCGCACGTGGCATAGTTCATTCACTATACCACTTCGGACTAAGAGCGAGACATTTTCAACAAAACTCGTGCGAGGAATGCTATCTTATTACTTATCAATTTTCTGCCTCCACTATAAATTAATGGTCACTTTTTTCAATAAAAACAAAAAACTACTGCCCTCGTGTAACTTATTATTTAGATTTTGATCTTGTTTATTAATATTTGTTTTTATCGCTTATTGATGTACCTACCTACCTATCATATGTATAATTTTCTTTAATAATTATATGGTATAGAGGTTATTTTTTTCAATTACGTATACCTACTATAGCCATAAGCAGTTAGGTGAAAGGTATACACTATAAATAATATATGATTATTTACATAGATACACCATATTAAACAATCTATATAATTAATTTATCCGCCACCAATGAATCATTATTACAAATAATATTACAACCAAGTATGAGTGTGTAAATAAATATTTGATCAGTGAACAGAAACAGACGGTTGATGCACGGTTTATTTAATATTCAAATAATTGATATAGGTACGCATAGAAATATCTAGGTACTCTTATAAATAATTTGTTAATGAGAAAATTGCATAGGTATAATTACATTTGTTATTCTTGTTTTTAATTAAAATAGTAGTATGAAAAGTATTTAATGCAATAATATTTAAATTATATGAGGGTGTCTAGAACATTTTAAGCGATAGAGTGAGGATCGTTATTAGACATAGACGAGTAGAGGACCTTTACTCTGAAAAGAGGAGAAGACCATTTATCGTTTATCTGAATTAATAAAATAATTCCTTTTATATTTTGTATTCTTTTAATTTAAGTGATCATTGAATATACCTATTGACAAATATCAATTTAGGAAGTAAAAGATAAATTAAATACATGGAGATAACAACTTATAACTAGTAAAAAACTTGAGATGACAAACATAAAATTTAAACTTATGAAAACATAAATATTTTCATATTTTAACTGAAAATTACTCATACCACGGTCTGATTAAAATGTTTAATGTATTTTGAAAATATTGATATGACATTATTGTTGCTTGTGTTATTTTGAAATAAATTATTTTAATATCTAGAAGAAATAAGAAATGAGAATAATAACGATTCATCAGTACCTGCTGTGAACCGCACATTTTTGTAAGCAACAAAAAAATAATCAATTTGTATTAAATTAACATTCAGCCGAGCCATCTAGCTCAGGAATAACAATAATGCTATAATTTTATTATTTATTCCATGTTATAAGTAAATTATCCATTATCGATATTTTTCAACTAATTTTTTTATTTTTATTGGATTGACTATGTTTAATTGAAAATTAAAAGTTATGAAACAGGAAACATCCCTATTTAAATAGAAAAACAAATTTAAGTTGTAAAAATTATTTTGTTTTACCTGCTTTAAAAGATTTTAATCTACCTATAATATTATATGTTTACTATGTACAAAATTGTCAATAGGCAAAGAAAATTAATCTTTCAGGTTGGCAAAGGAAATACCTATTATGGTTTTTATTGAATCTGTCATGTGGTATGAAAGTGTGATAAATATTTAAGCTGTAGCTATCACAAACGATTTGGTAGTGTAACTATAAATAAATAACTATGGTCATATTTAGACAATTTTCAGTTAGGGGGTTATAGAAAAATTTTCGACCTAAACAATTTTAATTTACATTCAAAGTGGTTTTACAATTTTTTTAATAATAATTATGAAATTAAAATAATGACACAAAATATTATATTTATTTATTACGAGATGTTAGGTAACATTGAAATGTATGTAAACTTTTCTTACAAAATGTAATAATTTGTATGTTTGATTATTAGTTGGACATTAGACTCATTAAATCATTTTTTACTACACATTAAGTAGGTATAATAACATCAAATTACAAACTATAATATATTTTATACTCACTAGTCACTATAGTGTAGTATCCAATATTACAAATCCTTTATATTACCACTCCGTTACCCATATGGTAACTTTTTACTAAAATACAATAAGTTTAAATATTTGAATAGCAATAATAGTTTCTGATAAATAATATGTATGTTGATACATATTGTCTGTCTTCTGATATAAAATTGATAGTAAAATCGAATTATAATAATGGTCTACTCTGAAGTAAGGAACACAATTGATGCGCATGGCCTATAGTCTCTAATTTGACAATAAATTTACCTAACTCACTGGTGAGAGAAGGTTCTATAGTTGCAAAAAAAAAATTGAAATTATACCGGCTGGTATTATTACGATTTACGATACGATAATAACAAATATGAAACTGATTTTATTTACCCATAAAGTGGTATTAATTCCCTGTAAAACTAGAACAAGTGATTTTTGGAAAAAAACAAATCAATTTATACCTATCATAATACCTGACAAATATTTTCCTGAATTTATTGTTCTTGACGAAGATTATGCGCCACCTAACGCCACCTAACAACGGCCATGGGTGCTCAGTTACTCGTGTTACCTACGAGTTGACATCGGCGTTCAACGTGTTAAATAATGAATGACTGTGTAATACCTATTATTATTTTTTGGAAACATGTATAATTTATACATATTTTATGTTCATGACTTTTTTATTTCTCATAAACATAAGAGCGCCTGAGCGCCCTTATACTAACTGCGCCCGGGGCAAGGATACCCGCTTGCCCCCCCCCCCATCGTATAGATCAGGCACTGCTTTATACAATAGGAGATCAATATTCAATTTTTTCATCTTTCATAGCTTCAATACAATCAACAGAACTGAGAACTTATATGAATGCATAACTTTAAATCAGAAAATTGTTGAGCTATGCTCGCATTAGTCACACCTGTAGGGATAACTTGATGTGACCTCTCTATATGCGTTTGAGAATATAGAAAACCCTGCTTAACTACATTTAAATAACATGCAAAATATAATACTAACTAGGTAAATAAATATATTAAACTAACAAATCATAATTTTCAGTATTATAGATAACGAAATTATAAGTTACCTACCACTAATAGGTTTGGATTATTCTGGTTTAGATAATATTGTTATTATTTTAGCTCTTATCTATTGATGGATATATTATATTTTTATTAATGCAGGTAAGTTCAAAAGTGTCAACATTAATATTTCAAAGAGCTTCTTAAAATACTCAAAAAGTTCAATTTATAAATGTCCGTATAGGAACAAAATAATCAAATCCAAAAAATGTCATCACCAATATTTTTTGTTTCTAAATTTAATTCGACAATTTATATTGAAGAAGGGTCGTGAATTCACTATTTAGGAATCGATCAAGATTGGCTGAATAACTGTTTCGACGACTCGACGTTTGTATTATTATATGACCGTTAAAACGGTTTTAAATCAGGCCCGAGGATACCCACTCGCTTTTTTTTACTTATACAGTAATTTTATTTTCCACTAAAAATCATAGATATACCTATTATAAAATGTTTGTTACCTATATGTCTACAGCAAAAATCCGTGCACCTTAAACAGATATTTCTATATTAGATATTGTATGTGATCTAAGACTGTTTTGACGTCATCGCTCATCATATTATGGACGTAGAAACAGTGATTTACCAGATATTGATTAGTAGGTGTACCTAGTTTTAGTATTACCGAAGCTTAGAACATAAATCATAAATGGAAGGTCCGTCTATTGTCACTGTAAGGTAAAGCCTATGGGGCTATGGTGAATACAATGAAATATGAACTATTATAGTTATATCGTTTTTGTTATCGTCACATCGGGGGCTAATAATACATTTACTTTATTTTTAAGAAAATACTGCTGTGGCCCACGTATCGTGACCAATCGAGTGGTTGATCCGTGGTCGAAAGATAATATAATTATTATTTGTTGGATTTAATTTTCAAGATAGGCAGGAAGTTTATGAATGTATTTTTATTCCTCTTGCAAGCGTGTAGTAAGGTACAATAATTAATGGTGGTTATCAACTACAGTTCAACAGTTTAAGTTATGTTAAAAAGTTGATTTTTTTAAAATTTTAAACTTAGTTAGTTAGTAGACTAACAATCAACTTAAAATCTTAACTAGTTTAAATGACTGTTGGAATAACTTAGCATTTTTCTGTTTTTCAGTTGATTTAAAAATAATTTATCAAGTTAAGATTAAAAATGTTTTCGAAATTTTAGATAGATATATCTAAAAATATTTGGTGTACTAAATAAAAAAATGTATATTAGATAATTTGTTTTAAACGAATTAAGTTAATATTTTTTTGCATACTAACTTTAAACTTGGTGAGTTAAATATATCATTTGTTATCAATTAACTTCTAACTTGACAATATTAAATTAATTTAACTTATTTCAGTTAATTATTTTCACTAACTTAGCTACATTTGAAATAACTCATAAGTCACAATATATATTACTGCAATACTGCTTAAACTACTTTTAGTAGTTGGAAGTTGGTACTACTAAGTACTAACTATAATGCAATATTAGTACTTATACTAACTTAGTAGTTGTTAAGTATTATTACTGCAAGTTGCAACTATATATCTGCGAATAACTGTGTTATTAAGTGTGGATGCAGAGTGAAGTATAAAGATGGATTAATACCTAATATTAAATATTAAATCAAACACAAAATATGCATTTACAAATTTAACAAATTTTGCCGCTCCTATCAAGTACCGCTTGCGGCAATTTCCCTAAGTATGGGGCTGAACATAACATATTTTATATTACCGGTTATATTACTATTACATATAGGTACCATAGTACAATACATTTTAACATATAATATACCTATATAATTTATGCAGGTATAGGCGGTATAGCACATACCTAATATATTATTAAAATTGATTATTTACATTATGCCATTTATTATAGAAGTACAAATATTTAGTTATAACCTTATAACTTATAAGCACATAATATTATATTAATTAATTAAACACAAATTTATATCGGTTCCATCATCTCGTAGCATCATTGCCATATTGCTATGCGATTTTCTTTGATGTATATACCGACAAGAGCTATAGATGAGAATCCGTGGCTTTGGACAGTCACTAAAGTTTTAAAGCTGATCGGCAAAACCAAACACAGCGAAGACACATTAAAGGATAGAATCGTAACCATTTGTAATATATAGGCGAGGTTGAAGGTATCCACTCTGTATATAGCTGGTATTGAGATTTTTAATAATTTAAGGTTATAATTTTGTAATGCGCCAAATGCACTATAATAAAATTAATACTACATAGGTACCTACCTACTTTTAATATAGAATATAGACATACACATTACATAGACACATGCTATATAATACTGTATAACCTTGGTATATTTGAATACCTATCTATCTCTAAAATTCTAATAAAAATGTTACATTAGTGGGCATCTAGAGAAACATCTTGTTTCAATATTCTCTGTTTAATAATATCAACTTTCAGTTCTATAATACCTAATGATTGTTAAATATATCCAGCTCATATTAAAAAAAAATAATCTGATGGACTAATGGACTAACAGTGTATAGGCATTGTCATACATTTATGATTTAGTACCTATACCACCTATCTAGGACTAGTTGCAATTAAGATCAAGAAGGATTAACGTGAAGATATATTATTTCGACACACATAACATGGATGATAATCTCTCGTTAGCGTGCATATAATTTGATCTATCAATTTAAATTATTAACAGTTGTCATCTACGTATTTCGACTGTCAATTATCTACTTAATCGGAATTAATTTATGTGTAAATAACACTCATTGAAATATTTAAAGAATTAAATATTTTTATTCTGACAATACTATTATGTTTTTATTAAAAAATTTAACATTTAAGTTCAATAATAAAATTAAATATAAAACAATAGAAATTTAATTTTTTTATATTATTTAATCAGTATATATATATATATTTAAATCTCAATAATTCAATAAAATAAAATATGTGCTTGGTACATATCGTATTAATAGTAAAAATATATCAAAATATATCTACGATTCCGTAAGTATAAAGAATATGAAAAAACTATTCTAGAATGAATATGTACTTACCGATTTGATTTAATATTTAGAATAATAGACGTACCTAAAACAAGTATTTAAATTAATATTTATTATTAATTTATTTTAAAATTGAATTTGTTTATAATTTGTATACCTCTTTAGTTTTTAGTTTTATGAGTATATGTTTTTACAATGATTAATACTTTTTTTTGTTTGTGTCTGAACTCTGAAGACACTTTTACATAGAATATGCTTCAATCTTCAATATTGACAATGGTTTACTTGGTTATACAGTATACACGATGTGTGGTCGAAATAATGCTTTGGTTTTCAACTTTGAAGTTGGTTAACGATCGAAAAGTGGATCTAGTTAGTCTTTAGAGAGGTAAACATTATAAATTCCTAGAGATTTTCAAATGCGCAGGAAAAAAATTAAAGGAAAACGTGAATTTAGCAAAGCCAGATTTTGACAATATTGATTTTCTTTTTGGTATTGCCTACTCAAAAACGAATAATTGCAGATACTTGAAATTTTCAGCAGATATTTATATTAGCATATTCTGTACCCGAAAACATTTTTAATGTATTGGACTCTTTTTTAGCTATTTACATTTTAAATTTTCTTTGGCTTTTTTTTAAATTTCAATAAAAAGTTTTCGTATACAAAGTTTAAAATTTTAATAAGAGGTTCCTAATAAGCTGTTTTAAAAATATAATTTGAACATTTAAAATATCGATATTAGTTGCAATATTTTTTTATAAGCGTTTAATCTTAGAAATTTGACAAAAAAAATGAATAATTGTAAATTATTTTGTAACTAGCAAGAAATTCATAAACATTTTTCTTTCACATCTAAGTTATGAAAATTGAATTCAAGATTTTCTACTTATAACATCAAAAAAAAGGTCACCAAAAATTCACATTAATCTCTTATGAGCGTTTGAAGCTCAAATTTTTAAGACTCATCTACACGGTTCCTCATAAGTTGTTAATATAGCAATTAACATAAACATTAGAAGTTCACATTTTAACAAAATTCGTCAAGATCACGAAAATTTTCAAATTTTTTTTGTAGTTAAAAAATTAAATAATGTTTAATTCTTATTAGTTGTTGGTTATTAGATACAGAAGGTTGGACAATTTAAAACAAGATTTCTCATAACTAGTCCATAATATAACCAAACAAATATAAACAAATACATGAGCACAGTTTTTTATAGACATTTTAAGTTCAAATTCGGATGAAATTAGATATTTAAACGAAGATTAACGGTTTTAGTTATTTTGTTGTAGCTTAAAAATATTATTCGTGATTACTTGAAAATTCTAAAGTAGATATAATTAATATGTTATTATATTTTTAAGAGTTTAAACACACAATGATATTTTTAAATGCAATGTTTTAGACAAACATCAATTCAACCCACTGTATTACTACTAAATTTACTAGTAGAAGTCAGTAGGTAAGTAAAATAAATTACTTAAATATCAATACATCATAAAATATTACCTTGTAAAATCATAGGCTGCGACTAACCGTTTTCGCTCAGAATCGTTTTCTTATACAATGATATTATATCATTTGCATTCAAATTTAACACATTCATTACAGTGACCCACTTGTTATCTATATACAGTACCTACAGCTGAGCGGTATACACTTGCTTATACTCTTTTAAAACTAGGGCTTGAACAAAGCTAACATAAGAACTGTCATGAGTTTTTTACTTTAAACTAAAAAAAAGCTTAGAATAAATCCATGTAGGTACCTACATTTTTTATGAACTATTGATGTTTCAGCGACGTAGGATATTCACACATAAAATAATGATTTCTCTTCAAACAATTTTTGTTCTTTTGCGTTGTTATTCAAAACATATTTATTTTAGAAATGTATTGTTTAAATTATCATTTTTTAAGCACATTGATATTTTTAAAATATTTACATTTATTCTATGCGATTGATACCGCTAACCAACCTATTTATACAATTCTACTGTTACCTCGGTATTGACTTATTTATTATTTTGTATTATATTTGTAATGTTTTTAGCAAAAATATGTTAAATCTACAATCATTACTGTAATCATATGAAATAAAAATAATAATACCTACTTACGGTTATTAAATGTATAAATTAAACTATTCTCTAAATCAAAGAATTTTGAAAATTAAAATATATTTTGATAAATGAATTAAGTAAAGTATTAAACAGTGTATTTTAGCTTTTTTGTATTACTTAATTACGGATTTAAAAATAATAATCATGTATATAAATTTAATAAAATATGTACATTATGTTCTATACCTAAACAATTTCTAAGAAGTAAGTAGTATGTAAATCGATATATATATATTTATCAATTTATCATATATTATTGCCTAACTTTGGTCATCTAAGTCCTACTAGAATACTAGATATCATACTTTAATTTACAGTAAATTTAAACACTAAAGTACTATTAGGTAATTCGAGGAGGGACGAAAGCTTAGTTTTGAGATAATGCATAATGTGTTTTGTTTTCTTGCACAACTTTGAGCGATAATATTTATATTTACTTTGATAACATTTAAAATGTTTAGATTTAGATAACACTAGATATTCCAATTTTAAATGTTTAATTTTCATACTTTATAATATTATATTTTGTAAATCACAAAAATCATTATTCACTATAAATACATCGTCTTACACGTCTTGAAAGGTTCTAAAAATGAAATACGCATTAAAGTCAATCTAGGCACGTATATAATCACAGACATTTTTTTTTATATATTTAACATGATAATGGGACCCACGCCTATAGCGCCCTAATAACAGTGACCTAGGTAACCTACCTACTACCTAGGTACCCAACATGCAAAGGATGTCCGCTTTTTATAATTATTTTAATATACCTACTAATTATATTAAAAAAATCTTGTAACCGTAAATTTAAATTTTATACGTAATTATATATTTGCGTAATTGCGTATACATTTAATGAATAGAGTCGGGCGAGCCGGAGAACAAAACAAATTTCTTTATTTCACAAACGTATAGTATTACGTGGAACAAAAAATGTTTTTTATTTATTTGTTGTAGTGTTAAAGTACCGTTATGGTGTAATGCAAACGATGAATTTTATATGTTTTAATATGAAAAGTTTTTCTGCATCATCACCGCCATGGTATAGGTCATAGTAGGTAAAGTAGATTTATACAAAGTACGAATTATTGTACATAACCATACGTATAAACACGGCGATGGAACTGTTTGAAAAGCTAAAAAAAATGTCTGCACCTTGAATGAAAAAGATTAAATCATAAATGTCTACCAAATTGTTATTGTTGATGTGCTATTAAATTGTTGTTATTGTAATAAGCTCTAAATATGATCAAACACTGAACATTCTAAAATAAAACTTGTTCAACATTATGATATAGAATTATAAAAAAAAAAATATCACAAAACTTCATCTCCTTTATTTTTTGTTTTTCACTATTTTTAAGTTGACCTACCAAAGTTAATTTTATTTTGAAAGTTTTCATGATTGCCACATAATTGTATTTATGAATGCTGTTTTTTTCCTTATAGAACAATTGTATTCAAAGACAAATTAAAAAAGGAAACTTTTGTTTAACATTGTACATTATTGTATATTTAAATGTAAATTTATGGAACTCTAATAAACAATTTAATTACCTATTCAAATAATATCGAATTATAATTAATAATATTATGTCTTGATTAGGATATTAATTTGGTAGGTAATTTCCACATTTTTTAAGCTTGAAAAATCTATTCTATGTTTAACATCTTATCTTACATTATACGACAATAAGTACCTAGCCCATAGGTATAATTTATACCTACGGGCTACTTATTGACTTTTATGATTTATATTTTATTGTGCAGTGTATAAACTAAAATCTAAATAGTAAGTAGGTTGTAGGAAACTATAGGTACTATGGAGTTTACCTACCTAAACATTTAGTTCATATACTTATTATTTAAAATAGTTAGGTATATTTAGAACTCGTAATAAATGCGTGTTCATAGACGATAAAAACTGACTGACTTAATTCACAGATAAATTCTGTTTGTTCAAAAATAATATATTTTAAATCATGTACCTACCCATTGAAAATATACTGTTCTTGTTTATTTTTATGTGTAATCTTTGGATATTTGAATGGATGAAACTTTTTGTCCATCTTTATATAATTTTAAACAACACTTCATATCATAATAACCATCTGGATTCTTGGTACCCACAGAAAATATGCAAAAGGTATTTTAACATAATATATTACATCGGTAAAGAGATTATTCGGATTTATATTACTTTGTTCATTACTAAAGCTTATAATAATACTAAAAATGGCTCATTTGTACATTTCATGTTATATAATATATAAATTTATATTTATGTATTGTGGTTTCTTTAAATCGTATTCGTATTCATTTAAATGTAGAGAACATTTTCTTTGTGTAAGGCTTCTTGAGCAAATGTGAATAATTTGACGAAAGTATGTATTAATTTAAAAACCTGAATAAGCTCATCCTAGAAATCATTTGAAGCAGAGCTCATTCACCATAAAATAAATCATAATAATGTTATTAACTATTTTAATTATAAATCTATAACTTTGGATTTTAATCAAGGTTTAAATATTTTTAAGATTTATCTCAACAACCACAAAATACAAAAAAAAATCATTATAGTTAATTTAGAATTATGAGTAATCGGTAAAAATACAATAATGGATACAACATTAACTGATTTACCTATTTTTACAACAAAGTTTCGAAATTCAACAAGACCGTTCATTATTTGACTAAGCAAAAATGTACAAAACGTACTATACAAGTGTTTTACTATTTTTAAAAGTTAAATATTGTTTTAAGTAAGATTTGTTTATAAATTTCCCAAATTATATTTGTATTTTAACAGCCCAAAAGAAAGAACATTATATATATGTCCCACGCCTGTTTGTCCGCTTATATTTTAAATTTAAAATACCTATTGCGAATAAACCTCCACTATTTTTTAATAAACATTATGTTTGAATTGTATTAAAAAATTGTAATAAAAAATTGTATTACAATTTATCAGTTTCATGATAATATTTATCAAACATGAATCGCCTGGAATATTTACTAAGCTATGTAGTAGGAAGAATTATATAAACATTTTGATTTGCTCAGTATTGAGCCAATATTGACCAAGTGATGTACTAATGTCTAGTTTACTTGGGTTTGCGTCTACACACATTCTATTCACTGGGCCGAGTGGCTACCCCCTCCTTCCCCATCACTTGAAACAATATAGAAGCGACACTCGATCAGCCGATCGGGCTTCTGTATCCCTATGCTATGAAGTATTGGACTCTAAAAGTTGTACCGTATCCGTACTCTGATAAAATGTCAGTAACGTATATTTGTTACGATATTATAAAAACGGAAATAACGCAAATATGGCCAATGGACATTAACCATTAAATAATTTATAATATAATAATATATTGTTCTGTGCAGATAAAATAATAATATTGATATGATTTATATAAGTGATAACTAGGGCTAGGATTTTGTAGCAAATGCTTCTTTTGAGGGAAGTGTGATAGAAAGATAATTCTTATATAAAAATACGTTTTGAATCGTTCTGATTTTAATGAAGTAAACTTTTTTTTGCTTTTTTCCACAAAATCTGCTTTTTATTGCTTTTCCCCCTATTTGGTTATTTTTTCTTGATTTTTACATATTTTTCTTGAAAACTTAGCTTATCTCTATGTATATTATACGTCTTGGACTATATTATTATTACCAGAAATTATAAAACCAGTGAAAAAACCAGTAATAAATATGTGACTGATAAAATAACTGTCGTTATTGTGCTGAAATAGTTTTATCTACAATTATCTATAGTTGTATTTAGGACTCAAGGAAAGGGAAAATGATCTGAATTATACCTACGTATTTTTATAACACGTTCTAATACTTTAGTTGGCCGGTAAATATCAATCGACAATCAGTGAGGTATAAACGTATAGTGTTCTAAATAATTTCTCTCATCATCAAAATGCCAAAAGTTAAAAATTTAAAATTAAAATTAAAAAAAATCGTAAGAGAATTCGGTGAAAATGTGCTTGACGGAAATATTATATTATGTGAATTGTGTGCAGTCAAAATAAATTCGGATAAAGCACCCAATAGAATGAGTTTTAATGAAAATAACTTGACTAAATATATGATTGTAAATTCCTTTTTTAATATTTAATTTTATGTGTAATTGAAATTTGCTTTTTTAGTATTAAATTAATAAATGCTTTTTTTGGCTACTTAAAATGCTTTTTTAAGGATTTATTTTGCTACAAAATCCGAGCTCCAGTGATAACGTATACCCATCCCCCGGAGACAGTGTTCAAAGCCACAGTCACCCGATTTGGGCCAATACACACAGTGTCTATGCCCTGCTAGAAGGACTCTCGAGTACTCGACAGTTATTTCCCATGTTAATTTTCTCAGAATCCACATTGAGCATGATATGAGCATAAATTTATCATTGTTATTGACGTCACTCGTGATTTGTCGTCAACATATTTATTCGCTTGCAACTACTACAGCATGTGTTTTCAGTATTCTTAAATACTTATCTATGAATATAAATTTCTTTGCGATGCAAAATTAAAAAAAAAATCCATGGGGATTCATTCTCCTACCATAATTTTGTAAATACGAGTACAATTGGTTGTATACAATATACCTAACCTAAATCTTAGTGGGGGTAACCCTTCGGTCCTGAAATGAATAGAAACAGCTTCATTTGCCAGAGTTCTAGGGCAAGTACTGTACTTTTGTGTTTAGATTGCACGAGCCAATAGTTCACTCTTGCGACCGAGTTCTCTTCCCATGTAAACTTGGCTTGAGTATAAATTAAAAGACATGGATGAAATAATAAAAATTTTGTTTATTACGTAATGAAAGAGACTTTATTTTATAGGTTTAGTAGGCAAAGGTTCATAACTTAATTCAGCACATACACGATCCACTATTAGGTTTTTAAGACCTCGGCCGCCCGATATTATGTTTTACTTTTCGAATTTGTATTGCAGACTGTACCTACCTATAAACCTATATAGTATATACCTAAGAACATTTACGATTGATAAACAATTTTATTTAAGCAATAAAGATAGTAAATTTACGTGATTTGAATGACAGCTGCAGGAAATGTCTAATTATTGTATTGTGCGCTAAATAAAATTATTGTGATGCCAATTCGTAAAAGTATGTATTTATATACAGTATACTCTCGTTATGAGAAACTCAATGGAAATAGGAAAAGTTAGAGATATTGAGTTTTATTTTAATAGTAATTATTTCGTGTTTTTTTTAAAAGTTTTTTTTTAATGAGTTCGAATTTACGAAAAATTTGAGATATAGACGTACGACAATCGACATAATAAAAATGTACTGTGTATATATATATCACGCCCTGCTCTTCCAGTTGAGAATTATTAAGGTAGTCAACTTACTATGTTGTGTGAGCCACGGAGAAATATATAGGCATATAATCAAAATTCGTAATAAATTATGAAATTATTATATTATTGAGATACTTCTAATAAAAACTCCGATAAATCTTGTTTTACCAGAAATTTATGCGTGGTTTTCCAAACTTCGACTGCTTTTTACAAATTGTGAAGATTTTAAAAATGTATAAAACGTTATTGGTAGTATAGGTACGTTATTAATATACCAACTTATATAATTTAAATACCTCAATTTTTCATAGTTTGAAAAAAAACTTTATACCTATCAACTTGGTTACACAAAATGATCCTATAGATTTTACAAATATTTTATCAAAACTTGCATAATGATTAATCAAATGTATTTTATTCATTATTGTATTTCTTGTGCACATTTCAGTACTAAACCGTAATATTCCGTACTGTATAAGTTATAGTTAATACCTACTTGACTTTGACTTGACTTAAGAATACCTAAGCCATAAGCTTATAACTATTTCAAATATATACCTGCTATATTCAAAACGCTCAGTTTTTTATATATTTATTTAGGATCAAATGACTGATATTTGAGTTGGGTGGATGCGATTCAGTCCACTGGAGCGAATGTGTTCTATTTGCGCTGTGATATTATCAATTTGAAAGCAGAGATTAATCCTAGTATTTGAAAAACAATTTTGAGCGAAGCTTAATTAAAAACCACGCTTTCTTCAATACTAATCTATGGTAGTTATCTTTACGCTTAGAAAAAACACAAAGAAATTGTTTGAAGCTAAACTCGATTTACATCAAACTGTTAGAACTTTTTAAGTAACCTTTTTAATACAATTTTTTTTTACCTAAAAAACATGAAAATCGTAGTAAAACCAATCATTTTTGAAAATGTAATAAAGAAAGAATAACATTTCAAATTACAATTATGAGCAGTGATGTTTGAGGTCGTTTAAAATCTAAACGTGAATATTTTCCCCTAAAAAGTGTATACTGTGTGTTATACCACTAATATAGAATAATATGGAATTTTATAAAATATGAGGATTTCTTGTGTTTTCTTATTCTTAAACTAGGTGAATGTTTTTTTTTAAAGAATAAATAAAATAAAAACGAGAAAGAATTTCACGTGCAAGTGTTCCGAGTAGCCATTGAATGTTATGGTAATGAGTGAGTATAATAAAATAGCCTCTGGTTCTTTGCCCCGACACCTCACCCATCAGAAAAAAACAATATTACTCGAGATCCATTAAATGACGTCGCAGTTCCCGCCACCGCGACCGTCATAACTCATAAAATAACAACACCATACCCCTTATTTTAGTTCATCATCATATTATTAGTTGTATAACAATCTATATTATTATTATTATCGTTATTATACATGTATCCAGCAGTATGTATTATATTATATATTAGAATAAAAAAAAATATATATATCAGCGCGTTTTAATAACATAGTTACTACTAATCATTTTATATATAAGTATACATACACAGGCGTTGAAACGTATCGTAAAAAAAAATTATATTAATGAATATCCTACGTGGTTAGAGATAAAACGATGTCTATTTATACGGATAATTATAGGGTTATACAACAATTCCTGTTGCACCGCCAATATGTCGTATATCCAGTTATCGTCAACAAAATATGATAATATATTAATATTCACTAACGATTATGAAACACAGCACTACAGAAGCGTTTTAGAATTTGTTAGCCATAGCGTATAGAGCATAATAATATTATAATCGCAAAATATTGTTTACAGCACATGACAGTAAAAATAAACGATGCAAACGTGGTCAGCTGAACACAAACGGTATAGTTAGGTACCTACCTACAGTGTGATATTATCAGATATTAAATCTTTATTGTCAGGCAACGTGGCAATTTTTAATCCACAATCATAATATATTTTTCCCTAAAAATGGTTCCGAAATCTAAAGCTAGTTATAAAATAATATAACGTAGGTATATCTACTAATTAAAATTACTTTACCTCTCAGCTAAAAATTTTCTGAACTATAGGAAGTACTATGTATTTTATTATCTCGAGAGATAAAATTAACCCATGTTATTAGTAGCTACCTACTCAAATTTAACTTTTACACCGAAAACAAACAATATCGCCCACTGAATGAATCCCCTTTTATTTTTAAGTCTTGAACTTACCACGGAAAATAACGTATTAAATACGAAACAGTACCGTTAAATATTAAAAAAAATGAACTTTTAATCTATTATGGGAATTGAACTCGACTGAATGGTCATATAAATTAAACTTAACTAATATTTGATATTCTATCCAGATTTAGATTACACATAATGAATAGAGTTTGTTTGAATTTACTCTCAATCGAAAATAAAAACATTGGTAGTATATGAAATATTCAAATACCTATCATAGCACTTTATTCATTTTAAAAACATTGCTGTTTAGATGATTTTACCGCAGTTGGTTTTGTAAAGCTTATTATTTCTATAGCTAGGGTAACTGATAGACACAAAAATATTTTAAAAATGTTATGTAGTATAGATCATTAAAATGTAATTATTTATTCGATTGTAACCGACAACTGTGCTTATTAATACAATAATGTTTTTTGTTTGAAAAATTGAGATAATTTTATAAAAGAAATACGAAGAAATACAAGCAAACAATAAAAAAGTTGAAATTAAAGTGGTTGGAGGGAGGGGGCAATTATAGTAAATGCTGACAGTTACCGATGCCCGTAAACATTCACTAACTAAATTGTTAAATGTTGGAAATTCACATGAATATAATAATAATAACTTTAACTAGCATAAACTTCAAGCCTTCAAACAAAATTAAATATAATTTTACCAGTAAAAATATAAAAAATAAAAATAATGATTCGATGAACCTTTTATTTCATGTTGTGATACAATTTAATTTGCTAATACCTATATATTATTACCGACTAATATTTGGACACAAAAACCTGTAAATAAATACAGTTATTAATCCATAAAAAATTAACCGATACAGGTTCACTTTATACTACTTAAATGTAACCCAAAAAAACTAATTGATGGTTAATTTCCAATATCTGACATTAGTGTTTCATATTTTAGTAGGCTATTTCTGAATCAACTATACCTACATGACCGATATGTTTCGGGCTCAAGAAATAAATCGATTCTAGTGAAGGTTTAATTTTACGTTGGTATCAACTAAAAAGGTAATTAATGGTTATAAATTATAATAATTATAAATAAAACAAACTAAAACTTCTCAATTTTTATAGGAAATGATAATTTTGATATGAGTACCTATAGTATAATATTATATAATAATATACTATATAGCTTAAATAAACTTATTTATTTTTTCTCAAAATGCTAGCATTTTTTTTAATAAATAATAATAAACTCAATAGCATGTATCTATACAATTCTAGCACAGCATTCTAATCCTTTTCCTAGGATTTAATTTTCTTATAGTTTAATATCAGACTTACTATAAATCACTATAAGTCTTTAAACATCTTAATGCATTTTTTTTAAAAAGAATTTCTTACAAATATCTCAATTTTCATTTAAATTTCTAATTTATCAGTAAATTGTTTATTATATTGTGGTTCACCGGCTGAGGCAAATGAGCTCAGACTATGCGCCCTCCCCAGCGAGAAGAGAAGGGAAGGGAAGAAAAGGAAAATATAAATATATAAACACATAATATAGGTACTTCATTTTAATATTTGATCACATTCTAACATTTTTTCATACCTGTCATTTTAAATGTTCTATAGTTTTGTATTTTTTTACACACAGATCCTATACGTTATGTATAACATCACATTAAGCTTAACTTTTAGGCAAATCATGTTTTGTCTCAGTTGATTTGTATTTGGTACAGATAATAATAATATTAAATTTAATATTTAATAATATTAAACTGTTGGGAAAGCTAAAAAATACATGATCAAAATCCAATTGGATCACAACATTTCACCAAATGAAAACCACTATAATATAATATCCCAATCTGAAAAATATGTGTCACATCGATTTTATTTTATCATACAATAATTACCATTATCAATATTATGTTTGTGTATTATGTTGTATTGTAGTTATGAGTTTTGAGAACAATATTAAATATCTAACTCGTCCACTATTATTATGTTCATGAGCCACTATTGGACAGTTTATGTCATTCACTCCCTAAAACACATTAATTGCACTAATATACGCTGAAGTGCTGAACTTTATAAGATATACAATAAAACTTTGTTATAGTGCGTTTCCTGATATAACGTGGATTTAAATCGGTCCTTTGTACCCTAGGCTATAGAATCCACCCGCTTTCCAGAATTTTCAGAAATAGTGATCTTGTAACTTCCCAGATTTAAAACTCTTGTTAATTATAATAATAATAAATCCGTAACTAAAATAATATTATAATAAATATTTGAATCGAGAATGTTATACATTATTTTATATATAATACTTACATATATATAATATACATATATAATATACACATTATACACATTATACGTAAAATAATATTACCTATTTATTTATTTACATTTTCTGTAAAAAGTAGGTATCTATGAAAAATGAATTATTTTTTTGAATTGATTGAAATTTAAATCACAATAAAAGATGTGATTAAACATTATTCGATACGGCCAAGAAATATTAAACTTATAGCAATCATGTCTTGCAATATAATTAAAAATATTGAATGTACCTACCAAAATTAATCTAGAAATAAAATAAATATCAATACATCATGCAGTGAAATCAATAGAGTACCAAGGTATACATTCACTAACCGCAATTCAAGTTTTCATTGTTTTTTCAGTTTCTAATCAAGTTGAAATTTTCATTTAATGTTTGAAACTCTTTTCTTAAAATGTCTACTTATATAAAATCTATAGGTGGACACTTTAACGATTTTATATCAAAGCTTTTTGCTATATTATTACTATTTATTTTTAATACTATCAAGATTCTAGAAACTGTTTAAGTTAACAGTCTAAAATGTAATGTACTGCAACCAATTTTTTACTTAGGTACGTCGTACATGATACAGAGGAATCTTATTTTACCAGCTACCATTTTGTTGTTGGAAAAAAAGTTTCCCAATAAAATAAAGACACATTATTATACCTAGAATCTAGATATAAAACATTAAAACCAATATAATGGTATCATAGTATACTCACGTAGTTAAGCTCCGTTATAATGTGTTGTAAAATATTTGTAAAATTAAATAATTAATAATTATGTAAGTACCTAGGTATACTAATTTATAGAAATACTCATAACAAGAAAAATGTGTGTATAGGTATAATAGGTATATAAGTAACTGAAGTCATACATCTAGTCTAGTTGAAAGGGTATTTTTGGTATAAATTTAAGTCACATAATAAAAAAACTTATTTCAATATATATCAATTGTTTTTTAAACTCAAACAACCAAACTAAGTGATATTTAGAAAATTTTAATTATATTATTTGTGGTTGGATAAATATTGATATTGATTCACATAATATTTAATTGTTCAATAGATTTGTTTGTAGTCTTACAGCTTTTAAAGTCACTTAACAAGATCTAAATAAACAGGTAAACTTATCTGTACCTACCTCTATATCTGCATACTGCAATTAAGGAGACTGAAATGAATACATTTTTGCTCGAAAAACTGTATCTAATATTTCGGTCGAATGGATTTTAAAATTTAAAACGGATTTAGACTCATTAACTTGTTTGTCATTTTTTGATCGAAACGATTTTAAATATTTTGTTTTATCAATTGAAATAACAATGAGCATACATTGTATTTTGTTAGTTATACATTTTTTTAATTACATAATACCTTCAGTTAAAACATAGCCGTTAATTCTTGTATAAATGAATCCGAAATCCGTTTTCAAAAATAAAATCCGTTCAACCCGTGCTACAGTGTTTGGTGATAATATCATCTTATGTGTCGTTTTGATTGGTTTTAAAATCGTAACCATAATATAGATTGACATTTGCCCACGCGCGTACACCGATTAAAAATAACCCATTCATTCGTACGGGTGATAAAATGTCCAGATTATACTCTCACTGACTCACTCACCGGTCACTAATATATTAATTTACTATTCACACACTGACACGTCACCAACATAATAATATAGTCATATCAATTTACCATTTACCTATGTTTCTCCTTATAACACGGTCGCAATGGCGCAAATAGGATTTTTTTTTTTTAAATTATATATTATGTTATTATTTCTTGAGTGATTTTGAGGAGGCTAAGCCCCCCAATCCCCCCACCTATTTACGCCACTGATGCAGCCTTTCAAATGCATTTTTATTTCATTTTTATTTAAATTACAATAATATTATTCTATTACTTCTATGTCTTTATAATATCTGTTTCATAGATGAATGACGTACGTACACACATTTTTTTTTCAATTGTCAATTACACAAAACTGGCAATTGCATATTATAACGGGCCGCAAATCCGTGCCCGCGGACATGGCAAACATTTTTAGTTTATTTTAAGCCGACCAATTAGTTAATCAAATTTTGCCAATATATCATTACTGTGTGCGGATAAAGTTATTTAGAATACCTATTAGATTTGTTATTAATTACTTAAAATGATTTAATACTATTATTAACTAACAACCATGTTTAATATTTTGCATTTTAATGAATTCTCATGTATTGCAAAAATCATAAATGTTAAAACGTATACAACACATTTATGCTGATACACTGCAGCCAGGGAAGTCACAAAGATATTACATAATGTTATAATATTGTGTGAAGATAATATTAATTATTTAGAGTAACCCGCAAAAGTAAAAATAATATGATCACATCGTTTTTAAAATATTAATAAACGTTATTAAGTATTTATTTAAATTGTATTAACATGTTTCTTCTGAATATAATAAAAGTACCAAAATTAATGTTCTTGAATATTCCTGAAAGTGAATAGATACGATATTTCTAATACCTACCTACTGTAGCCTGTAAGTAATAATGGAATTTAAAATGTTTGAATTTTAATTTTGTAACTCTTAAAATGTCAAAATAATAGTCATAAATATGTTTTTTTATATCTTAATTAATTAAGAAAAAAGTGCCGATTATGTGTTTTTACATTTATTTTTATGGTCGTTAAATGTTTGAAATATGGCACAGTGTAACTACAATATTTACTATAAAAATATTTATCTTACGAATGACGACGATATTGAGTGAGATTTAGATTAGAACATGATACCTACCGGTAATGTTTTATATTTAATTATGTGTAGGTATTTTATTCGTGGTTAGCATTATTTGTATAAGAAAAAAATTTAAAAAAAAGTATCACGTCACAACATTAGAGATTGTTGTTGTTGATATAAACTACATTGCGCAGTCAGTCTATAATATCGATTTAGCGCATTAGTTTTAATAAAATAGGTGATTCGTTATGTTTGGTTAATACCATCAGAATTTAAATTAGAAAAATGTTGTTTTTTAATTTTAGTTTTATGTTTATAAAAAATTGGGATTACGATCGACATTAATATTTAGATAGGTATATTATACGTATCGGATTCTTCATAAAGTGCCTTAAAATTATCTTATAGGTATAACTAAAAAAAAACGCTGTTAAATGTATAGATAAGCAAACAAGTTATACCTAATATTAATATGTATTACAAGTATGAAATGCGAATTGGCTATTAAGTTTTAATTATTTATTCATTATTTATCGTTAAGACTTATGTATATCAAATAAATACCACGAGGTTTATAATATTATAAAGCACATTATATTATCAGGGATAGATACGATTTATAGAGTAATAAATAATATATATAGGTATTAGGTAGCTAATCAATTGATATCAGCACCGACAATAATATGTTCGTTCTATATTATTATAGAAATTAAAGAACTATTTGAATAATAATTTCAAAGCGTGAGAAAAAAGTACTTTATAGGTAGGTAGGTAATAATACAAGTTATTATAGGTACCAATAAAAATAAGTTTAATTTAGAATTATTTATCGCTGTGAAAATTATATTAACAGTAATAGTATTAGGAAGGTAAGTAGGTAATATACATTTGTCATAGTTTTTACCTACTTATGAAACTCGTTAAATATAATTTGTTATAACTTATTGTCAATGCCTTTTATATTTTGTAAGGAAATCGTTTCAGAAAAACTGCTATAATCTATGAATTCTATAATAGTATTTTTATCAATTAAAATATAATTTGTAAAAATGTTTGATTTTCAATACCCCAGTAAAAAGTACTTATATCAAAAAAATATTTTTCAAAAAAAAATAAAAAAAACCTCATATATTATTATGTTCATCTAGGAAGAATAAAATAACCTGAGTAGATATTAGATAAGTATTATAATACATATATGTTACCTATTGAGATCATTAATTTGTTTAAAATTGTTCAGTTTTCATGTATATTTGCCATGCAGTTGTCTATTATTGTTGCTAGAGTTTATCCTAACACTTTTTACATGTGATGATCATTATTGCATACTAAATTATTTTTATTTGGATTTCTTTATATTCAAGAGTTCTTTATGCCTCAGTAAAATCCACACATTATAATTATTTATCTGCATGGGAAGAAACGGTACACTTCGTACACTTGACGTGTTGAAACAGAATACAAAAATATAAACTTTTCCCAGGTCGGTGTCATGTATTTCATTCAACGTTTACTCGTTTTATAATAATTTTTAAACCTTGACCCGTGGAAGGAGATGATGTATAATAATAGTCTCAATACGTGTCTACCCCATATTGCCCTGTGGTTAAAAATTCCTGACAGCGTACCTGGTAAATTACAGAGTAGTGCACTGAGCAATAAGCACGTGTCAGAGCGTACTTTATTGTTTTATAAATACAGGTTTGATTCATATTCATTTGTTTCATAATTCCAAAATGTTTATATTTTCCAGTACCCATCGACCAAGTAGCAGTTCCGGTTGGCGGGAAAGCTTATCTGCCCTGTGACACACGAAACCGAGATCCGGGAAAGTCTAAACTCTCTTCTGGATTTTTCATGGTTATGTGGTTCAAAGAACAAAAGGAAAATAACCCAGAAGATCAAAGCTACGGACAAGCCGCACCGTCATCTTCCTCAATTTCATCCACTTCCGGTGAACCAATATTCACGTAAGTGTTTTTTTCTTTTTTATATGGCGACGAGAATAAAAAAGCTATTAATTTTTTTTAAAAATTACAGTATCTAAATAAAATTAAGGATGGAATATTTTGGACCTTAAAATACTGAAATTTAGACAAGTCTCATACTAATAGATACATAACTATGTTGTTAAATAATATGTAAGGTATATAGTGAGAGAGTATAAAGTCGGTTAATAGTTAATACTTTAGGTATACCGTTTCATTAAATAACACATGTTAGAGGCGTGTTGTCTATTTAAATTTGAAAGCAATGATTAATGACCGTATTCAAAAACGATTATAAGCAAAGATTATTTACTGTTGGACAAAATACATAGGTAACATATTAAAAATATTATAAGTATAAATCAAATTGATTCACAATTTTTAAGATTTTTGAAAAAAACTTTTTACAATATTAAATGTAGCGCCAAGGTTTTAAAATTAAGTTTAAAATTGTTTAGTTTTTGTTTGAATCGTTGTTGAGACTTAATGTACAACAAAGTGAGATACAGAGACCGGGTATTAAGTACCGTGTATAAATACATAACGAAAAATAAGTCAATCTTAAGAAGTTGAGTATAAGGATCTCAGAACTCTTAATATTTTTAATGTATAGTTTTCATATTTTGATTGTATTAAGTATTTAGTTCAGAAAAGTTTTCAGAAAAGTATTTTATAAATTAAATAAGGAATTATTATGGCTATAAATATCGTTTGCTGAGATAGAAATACAGAATTATGCTGTTATATTAAATTTGAAAACCTAAAACATCACATTAAAATAATTAACAGTTGTTTAGGGTTAATTTATATTCAGCGATGTTTTTTATTGAAATTAAAATTATTAACGTATGAAAACATAATTTATACGTACCTAATTATATTTGATACTCGTGGTGGTTTTTGTATTTCTAGTACATATAGATATTTTTTTTAGAAAATTCTGAATGTCCAATAACTAATAAGTTAAAATTTAAATGATTTACTTATTTTATTTTTCAATAGACACTATGGAGTTAACTACATCGTTTTCTTAATACAAAAAACCAAAGTAAAATCGTTGTGTCCTAATATTATCTAATACGTACTCATTATTACTAATACTAAAGATGTCTAAGAGTAAATCCTATTTTATTTTTAGAGTATGACATTATTTTAAATGTTTGTGTACCGCTAACCAACATACATTATGTATTTTATCAATAATCATATTTAAATCTTAAATATAAGAAGTGGATCACAATGTCTATAATATGATTTTAAAATATTATGTGTTTAGTTAGATAGTTTATTTTGATTATCAACACTTTCCATTACTATTTAAATTCTTTAGTGGACACCCATTCATGAACAACAAAATTAAGGAGCGTCATAACACCAATATTAGATGGTAACTGGCATGCTCGCTCCTTCGTGGAATGTCCTATATAATTTGTACAACATAAATTAATTTATTATAATATTAATTTGTTCACACATTTTTTTTAATTAAGAATGTGTACAGTCATAAAATATTTCTTAAAAAATCATTAACTATTATCTATTTATTAAATCTATAATATCGTAATAGTCCGAAATAGCTGGGGTGCAATTGTCCATTTAATATTTGAGATGATTATATTTTTAAGATATTTCAAATTTCAAATAAGTTGAATACGTTGTATAACAATATGCAATTGAAAATGTTGTGTCAAACTGTCAACGATAGAATTATGAAGATAAAACGTTCAAATTATCATCTACTTAAAATGTATACAGACCTTCTTTAGACTGTTCTAGGTTAAGTTATGATGATTGAGACTAAATTTAAAATTAATATTTTTTATGTAAATAACAAATTTAATTAATTAGTGTTTGAACTAATTTTAATAGCATTAGACAATCTGAAAATAAATATTAATTTTTACAAAAAATATTTTGTTCATTCTCAATTTTATCATACAATGTAAATTGCTAAATCACCTCATTTAATATTTGTGGAAATATGTCCGTTCTTTTAAAGAGGTATCCACAGATTTGTATTTAACACTAATTTAGCAAATACTATTTGAATCTATTTTAATACCATATTTTGTTAAGTAATTTAACTATAAAATCAAAATTAACTGAATGGGAGCCATTTCGGAATTAATTATAGGTAAATATGTTTTTTTGATCTATTCAACTTAAAAACAATGCATATTAATTTGTTTTAAAGTATTGTTAAATATTAAAGTATTAGTATCTTACTTAAATAATATTAAATTACAAGATTAAAAACAAATTAATAATAATAATATTAATAACTATTATAATAATTCAAGCTATGTAACGACTAAATCTAAAAAGATTATGTTTTAATTTTAAACAATCCAGTTGATATGGATTTGAGAGCACAAATGAGTTAAAAAATAAATAGTCCAAATAAGGTACCAAAAATACGTGTTGCACTATTTCTATTAATAAATATACAAGTTTTACTGACCACCCTACCATATATTATGCTGATGGGTACCAGTAAAATTTGAAATTCACCGTATAAAACTGTAAGTACCCTTTACCAGAATGTCAATCCCTGATTCAATCCAACGTATTCTGAAACGTTACCTATATCACTATATGTACATGACGGAATACAACTTTTTATCTACATCTATCGCTATACTTTTATACAATAAGTCTTCAACACTCTGTCACACGTAATATTAAGTTAAATAAATTGTTGATTTAAGTAACCAAACCACTAACCACGAAAATGTTCGTTTTTAATGACCGACTTTAATCCCAAAACTTATTGTCAGTTAGGATATAAATATGTTAGCATATTGTTAACTTCATTCAAACAGTTTTTTGCTAATAGCTATACAATAGAAAAAAAACATAAAATAAATAAATTATGTCGATAACTTTTTTTCAAATAAACCCTTTTGGTTTCATAATATTCATAGTAAAAAAATTGTTTTATATCAATATATTTACTAAAAATGTTTGAATGAATATTTTCAGAAGCAAACAATCGTACTATGGTAATTACTAATAGATTATTTTCCAACTTCCTAAAACGAGTGAGCTGAATCTATGGTACCTATAAGTATATATTTTAATATTATAAATATTATATAATATTTAATGAATGAGATTATTTAAAATGCACTTTAAAATCTTAAAACATTCATTAAAAATTTAAAAAAAATATTTACCAGTAGTAAAATAAATTTGATAAATTTAAAAATACAAAAAGTGTTAAGTTTTATTAAAAATAATTCATATGTAGTTGACGAAAAAATAACTTAAGTTAGATGCCTACAAATTATAAATGTATTCAAATTAAAATTGTTTAGAATTTGTAACATTGAAATTATTTGAAATTTTTAAACTTTAAAGAGTTAAAAAAAAAAATATACGACTACCTATGTATACGTATATTAGATATTTTTTAATTTCGACAAGAAAAACTTAGATTGAACGTTGAATAACATTTTCAAGCATTTTGACTTAAAACCAGGGCTTGAAACCGAAAAAAATTTTTCCGGTTTCGGTTTCGGTTTCGGATACCGGTTTTGATTTTTTCCGATTTCGGTTTCGGTTTCGGATACCGGTATCAATTTTTTCCGATTTCGGTTTCGGCTTTGGATACCGGTATCGATTTTTTCCGATTTCGGTTTCGGTTTCGGATACCGGTATTGACTTTTTTCGATTTCGGTTTCGGTTTCGGATACCGGTATTGACTTTTTTCGATTTCGGTTTCGGTTTCGGATACCGGTATTCATTTTTTCCGTTTCGATTTCGGTTTTTAACGGTTTTAACCGGTATTCAAAATCAGTATCGAATATCGGTTTTAATCCCTGTATTTATAATAATTTATAATGGCATAAAATACTGGCGTAGGAACCTACTTGCCAATCGCCAAACATTGCGTGGCGTACGATTTAGCGTCTGGTTGCCTGACAAGTACTATAGTATTTGCAATCAATGATAATATTTACACTGGAATGAATACGTAATTATGACGTATTTAGTTATAGCCTCTCCACTTCATAACACATTTTCCAAATGATTTGCGACCTAATTTTTTAAGAGTTTGTGTAACTTCATCGTTTATAAGTTGAAACTATTTTCTCAATGAGGGGCTAACTTCATGTGTGTCCCACCCACCACATTAATCAAATTTATCACAGCTTGATTATATTATACGAATCTAGGTTAGGTATATTAATCCAATAGAGTATGGTTGGTGGTCGGTTGATAGGGAGCACATTTTTCAGTCGACGGCTTTTAGGGAAACCCAGACAATATTATGTTAAGGCCTTATAATGTATTATAATAAATTATAAATAATAAATTATTTATAACTATACTATAATTATTGACTCAGTATTTCATAATTTATTGTTGGCTATTGTGTTAATTTAATGTAGGAAAATTATGCCACATAGTTATTTCTGTCTTCTGATCGTCTGTGGCGGCAGAAAAACACGACAGCTTATAATATAGTAAATTTAATAATAATAGTATTATTGTTATACAATTTTTATTATAGCTTAGGTATTTCTGCGTATACTGTTTTAGAATACGACTATACGATTAATCCATTTACCAAAATAATATATAATATATAAATATAATACTTATTATATTGCATATAATAATAATATATTATGCGTCTAATAATTTATATACCCTGTGAAATTACCTATGCAAACATACGGGTGCCCGCAGACGAAGACTACTGCACCAGTTCTTACATAATAATATATTATTATATTATAAAATATTAATTATAATAATATAATATATTAGGCACCATTAATCATTATTAATATCAATTGTATTACTGCAGAACTCAGAAAGTATACATAATAATATAAATATCTATATAGGTAGGTACTTTCGAGTTAATATTTTAGAATCCAGTAAAAAACTAAGTAAAACTAAGAAAAAAAAAGAAGGCATAGCACATGACCTAGGCTATAGGTCTAATAAATGGACCAAATTAATAACGTTTAATAATATATTATTATAAACGCGCCATGGAAACGGCAATATAAATATTATAAACTATTAAAATAAATAATAATATATAATATTTATATGATAATTTATAAAAACTAATAATATACCAACAAAAATACTATGTCAACTCCATGTAAAAAAAATTTAATTTAATTTAATTCTTCGTTTTGCGCACGGAGTAAACAATTACCCCAGACGTATTAATACAGTATATTAATAATTTAATATGATAATTTATAAAAGACTAATGAACTTTAACTTAGCATAGTTATTTTTTAACTTTATAACTTAACTTTAACTAGTTAAAAAAATTGGTTAACTTGCCCAGCTTTGCCATCATCCACATGATGTTATAATAAATAATAATATCTTATAAGCTATAATATTATATTTAATATTGATCGCATTGTATGATAGAAGGATAGAACAAATTTACATAATATACACGATATTTATTATTTTCTACCATAAGCATTATAAATTATATTATTCATAGCTTTTAAACAGAAATTCAATTATAGCCTATAGGTTTATTTTAAATGCGTAGAACTTTTTAAATGTTAGATATTAATGTTATAATTTTTCGACTTCCGTTTCGGATATCATGTTATTTCTTAAGATTTCGTCTTAAGTTTCAAAAAACGGTATTATTTTTTCCGATTTCGATTTCGGTTTCAGATATCGGTATTTATGTTTTCCGATTTCGGTTTCGGTTTTGGATATCGGTATTTATGTTTTCCGATTTCGGTTTCGGTTTCGGAAACCGGTATTGATTTTTTCCGTTTTCGGTTTCGGTTTCAGATACCGGTATCAATTTTTTCCGATTTCGGTTTCGGTTTTGGATACCGGTATTATTTTTTTCCGATTTCGGTTTCGGTTTCGATTTCGGTTTCGGTTTTTAACGGTTTAAACCGGTATTCAAAACCGGTATCGAAAATCGGTTTCAAGCCCTGCTTAAAACTAAAAGTGTTGTGCAATTGAAAAACAAAATGTAAAAAGTTGAATAATTCATATGCCTAGGTATAATATAAGTATTAACTATTAAGTATCCCAAAAACCAAAATCTTTTTAAAACTACACCATTTTTATAAAATTCTCATATAAATTTTTGATGAAAATATCAACTACCTACTTTTCTACTGATTATCTGTTTTAAATTTCTACAAAGTAACAAAATCTGGTATTGAGTAAATATTTCCATTTTTTATTAACTTTTGTTTGAGTTTTCCTTAATACTGTGAATTTTTTTGACTCTCAAAAAGTACCAAATTGATCTAAATATCTACCAAAAACCACCCTCAAACATTTTACTACTCTTAAAGGTAATGCCAGACACAAATGAAAACATACATAATTCCTCAGAATATAAAATAATGCATAAAATATTAAAATTAAATGATAATTGACACAAATTGCTAAAAAAATGATTTTAAGTGAAATATCAAAAATATCGAAATATGTGAATAAAAATTTTTCTTATAATTTGCAACCCTATTTTCAGGTTCTTAACAATTATTAGACACTATAGATACCTATACTATCGAAAATACTTAACATTTTAAAATTATAACTATGAATTTATTATGATTAAAATGTCTAAGGGAATAGGTACACAATTAATTATACCTACATACCTGCATACCTGTGCATAATCATTGACTTTGTCGTGATTTTTTACCATTTCTATAATGAATATATTATTATCTCTAAAATAAATACTTTATTTAAGCTCAACGTTTCTATTATAATTATTTTTTCTATTGTTCTAAAATTAAATTAATTAATCAAAATGCAGTTTGTTTAAATAATTACAGCATATATATGATTTCTGTTATTGAACAATTTCCACAACCGTTAAGTACGGTTTTAGCAGAATTCACATATATAAATTTAAAAAACTACTACACATGAGTACATGAATCATTATAGCTCTGTACGAGAACAGATAAACATAGGTATATAATACGGTACAAAGTGTACTTTTTTATATTAATAAAAATCATGTTGTTCTAAACTGAAATGTATTGTATTTCATTCTAAAATAACATTTTTTTTTTAAACAAAATAAAAACGTGCAGTTAAAAATAACTAAATATTATATAATAAACTAACAAAAATCAATATTTAATGTACCTATAAAATGTTTAGAAAAATTGTTTTGTACGATATCTTCTTCGTGTGTGAAGAAAACATAATTAGCAAAATGTTATTTCTCTCAATTTTTCATAATTCAGTATTTTATAACCCACCTTGTTATTTCTTTCGGTATTTTTTTTTCTTACATGGACTTACTTAATAATTATCTTTTTTGTACTTTCCACTAATTAATCTTAAAATATGTTCCCCTCCCCTATATTTACGTTTTTGCTATTCTCATCCGTCATTAAATTTTTGCAGTTTTTCACTTTGTATACCTATCTACAGCTGATGTATTCCAATCAAACAATGTATAATTATTAATAATCAATATTTACTCTAATAATTAATTCTAAATCGTATCGTAATGTCTCATATTAATTGTATCATTTTATAATTAAGTACAGGTACCTACTATAAGTACTAATTAATTATTTGTACTCGACATAGGTGCAGACTGTCCGCCATAAACCTAAAGGTTTTCTCTGTTGTCACAATATTATAGCTCGTAATACGGAAACGGTTTCAGTTAGTATTTACAATCGACTGTGGTCATTAGCAATTATTATATAATAATATAGAGCACAACGAATCTCGCTGTATACGAGTACATGACAATAATAAAAATTGTTTTGCTCGACGACACTTGGAATTATTGCGCTCCATTCCGTACTTTGAAATCATCTTTTGAGCCTCGTGTAATCACTAAATATATAATAATGTTATATAAACGCGTACACCATACACACATAATATAATTCTGTGTGAATATATTGTGTGTATTTATGGTTTCGATTAAAACAACCACCGGCGGTACCTACGAGAAAGAGTTGTTTAGCGTGAGATCGCGTGCCGCTGCGGGGTGTTCACACAGCCGTTAAATTTTCCCCGTGGTCGCTACGGCCACGCAATATAATTACTGTCGGCGTGCACACCGAGGAGTATCACAGTTGGTGGCGTAATGCCACTGCTGCCTTTGTTGCTATGGCGGTATGATGATAATCGCCGAATAGAGTTTACATGTACGCCGCCACTGTTCGCCGTTCGACTACTCGGGGTGGTACTATACACTGTAGTGTGTGCGGGAAGAGGTTAACTTACAAAAAAATAAAAAACAAAAACACGAAAAAACCAACAAAAACAAATGGGTTTAAAAAAAAGCCGTGCCGGTGAATTAAAAAAAATATAGTCGCAGTATTGCAGATAGATTACAAAGCTCCACCGTAGGAGATGATTCCTTTTTGCGAGCAATATAGGTTTTATAATTAAAATGGCCGTTGGCTAATTTGAATTCTTAAGAAAAATACCGCAGCTGTGCGTCTTGCGAAACTCACGAGACAATTTAAGGATAAAAAAAATATGATATTATGTCATGTGTTTAAACATTTTCTTTGGAATAACATCTAGGATAAACTAACAAAAATATTAAAAACGTTTAATTTACTTTAGTACTTAAATTTATGTTGAGAGGTTATATTGAGATGTATAGCTGAAAATTAATTTAAATGCTATTCGCTACATTTCTTGTTTCAGTTAATTTCTGGATTGATGACATTGTTGCCACATAGATACAAATTAGTGAAGGGGGGGGGGACAAGGAGCTTTGGTTGTAGGATTAGCAGCTATATGTTATACAACCAGTTTGGAAATCAGCACCCTCATAACAGTAATGCCATTTAATCATATCTTATTTTATATTAATAAATTAATATGTAGGTAGGTACATTACAAAGCCATTATTATATTATATAGACATTTAGTTATTGGATTGCTGATGTGTGGGATGGGGAGGGGTAGATAGTATAATATAATAAATGATCATAAGACTAACTGAAAATATAGAGAACTTCAACACCCCTAGATTTTTCATTGTAATTGCTCCCCTGTGAATACGTCTTAAAAAGTTAGTTACTTTAATCTAGTTTCTTTATTATAACTAAAATTTAAAAGTCCAATTATCTAAAAATAATTGTTTTACAAGACCAACTAAAGGTAACTACTAATTACATTATTCCAACTTGATAACATTATTATTTATTTAAATATACATGCATGATAAATAAAACAAATATTTTTTTTAAAATAATACCTATTGATTTGGAATATTGCACAAATACAGTGAGATACCTAAATTCTTTCATTTGAACTATTTATTTAATTCCCTAACTTGTTCAACAAATTTCGTTTTATATTTAAAACACAAAACTTTTATTTTTGTGTACATATTGCAGGTTTTTTTTAACTACGATCGTCGATCACATATTTTGATTAGAATCATGGTAGATTATAAGTTATAAGTTATAACCCATAGTGGTTAGAATGAATATATTTTTTCTTGCTAAATTGAGTGCATGATAATAAAAAAAAAAACATTGTTGTGGCACGTTTTCAAATCACTTGATTGAATTGGTTATAGATTGTACTGTAACTTAGTTTAAAAAATTGAAAATGTTTCATTATTTTACGAACACAGCCATATAATTTTATCATACATAATATATTATTATTATGAATTTATTATCTACTGTCATATATTTTTACCATATTATTCCAACTAAAATAATTTTATGACTTGAAAATTCAATCTAATATTTATATTTCGAACTTTATAAACTTATCTAATAGTATTCAAGAAAAAAATGAACTTGCAGGCATACTGTATAAAAGTATTTTTTTATGAAATCGAAAAGCTATTATAATAAATTAACTTTACATCGTTTATAAAAGGTCATTCAAATCACTTCATAATAAATAATTGTGTACAAGTTATATTTAAACGGATACTATGCATACCATTATAATTTATATACATGTAATAGGTACAAGTTATTATTTAATTAGGTATGTTAAGACTTTCTACGGATAATATGAGTATACTAATATTACTAATAATTAATAAATATTTTGTACATATTAAATATATCAAAATTCCAAACATTTTTTTCATATTTTCTTCTCGAAAAGTGTGTACAACATAACAATTATAAACTAGATTCCACTAAAGGAAAACAATACATTTTTTAACAAATCAGTTTTGCTTATTTTAATTATTAATTATTGTAGGTATACAGTGTAATTAAATATTAACAATTATTATTATTAATTGAATAAATAGTTTGATCTAAAGTTATAGATATTGCAAGTATAAACATTACGTATAATTTTTCAAATCAACTGGAAAAAGCCAAATTATTACTTATTAAAATGATTACTAAATGGGGCACCCCCCCCCCCTAGACTGCCATTATTAGATATTATCTTCACAAGCCAACAACATTTAATAACTTATTAGGTATATTTACTTTAATCCATAAGTGTGCAATGGTGGTAGACTTTCGCAGGTAATACCAATTACTGGTATTTATTTTATAATGGATTAATTTTGTTATCACTCATCACTTATCAACACTATTGTTCAAAATGTTTGCTTATCGATTATTATGATTTATAAATTATCAATTTGTGATTATTATCAATTACTCACAGGGTTAAAGATCTATAATCTATATTCATCAGTGGTTACTTATTACATAACATCTACTCGAATTTCGTTAACAGTTTTATTTGTGAAAATGTTTTTAATAACGTAGGTAGGTAGGTACTAGGTAGGTGCCTGGTTATCCAAAAACAAAAGTAGTTACAGGTAAATACAATAAAATATCTTAAAAATTGGTGTAGGTAGGTACTCAGTTCCACTGTACCCCCTATGACAAACAATGGGACTTAACCTTTGAGTCTATATTTGTAGTTTTATCTGATAGTTTTTTAAGTGTTATTCATATACTTTTGAATTTGTGAGACAGTCATAAGATAGATCATTATATATTTTTAATATTTTTATTAAATTCTGAATGTCAGATAATATGTAAGGTGCATAAAAAATTAATAATCAGCAATTTATTATTTATAAGTGACATACAAAATTGAAATAAAGGACAATCCCATAAATGATTAGAATTTTTATTGGATCGTCACGTCTTCAATATTGCTATAAAAGTCTCGTCGTTAACAATATTACACTATATTATTGACTATAATATGAACAGACCGTTTTAAACCTTTATCAAAATAAAAATTCTCACCTGCTATAAACTGGTACCTATAGATTTAAGTTTTGAAATATTATCTGACTAGGTCAATTGGGTTCTAGAAATTGAATTATAACTTGCAGTGTTACCAAAAATTGAATCGTACGAAAATAAAAAAAAAGTTGACAGTTTAAACAAAATACTTTTCTGATTGCAACAAGAATATAAAATGTATAGGTAAGGTAGTCATTAAAAAAATTATTCTATTCATATCATCCATTTAAACTGTAAAGAAATAGGTATTTATTTATTGTTAACTCTTTGACGAAGGTTCAAACAAATAATTAAATTAAGTAATTCCAATGAAATTTGTCATGGTCGTGTATCACTTAGTATCTAGAGTAGTGTATATGGCACATTTGATGTATTTTGTACGTATACGAGTAAAATATAGAAACACTCAAATCATCTATTTCTATAGATACTTAATATTACTTACGAGAAAAAAGGATCCTGAACGCGGTATTCAATAAAAATAAAGGCTGACAAGCCTATAATAAGGTCCCTCGCTTCAGCCACCTCGATGTTTTCCGTCAATCGCTTTATATTATATTATTATAAAATATATCAACTATGTTATTACCCACTCGGCGCCTTTATATGATATGCCAATGGCTGTTCGGTTATTCGGTGTGTTGGAAGGAATATAATATTATGATAAAGTATACCTCTTAATATTAAATATTATTATGTTTACGATTCGGCTAGATTATGATGACAAAAACGAGCCGCAACTAGTGGTGGGTATATGTTCATAAAATTAACCACCCTTTCGGTGTTTGAATAAAATGCCCCGTTGTGGTTAGACGGCCAAGTTGCCTGTTCCGTAAGGGCAAAAGCAACAGACGAACCGCGCCGAGCGCAGTATAGTTACATATTATTTATATAGTTGGTGGCAGGGCCGACACGAGTGAAAGAACTATTACATAGGTATTAGGTACTGCTGCTATGGTTTTATTATTATTATATATTATACAACTATACGATTATAATAATCGCGTTTCGGGGTTATTATCGAAATAATAATAATAATAATATCGCCTTCACTGGTTCTGGTGGCACCCGCCGCCGCCGCCACTGTATTACCTACTATTATAAAGTGTTGTTCAAGAATTTAATGAGTGCGTGAAAACACGACACGGGTACAACAACACTATATACACACTGGTATAATATAATAATACCGAAAAACAGAATTAGCAGCTATACCTAGTTAATATAATAGTAATAATAATAATACCCCCCCCCCGGTCGGGGGTCGGCAGAGATACTATGTACACACGCCTTGTCCGTCGTAACGGTGGTTCTCTCCTTTTTTTTCACATTTTTTTTTCCGTGCTCGCCGAACAGAGTTGTATTATATTATATTATTATTATAGTAACCGGGTGACAGCGAGAGTACAAAATAGGGGCACGCACGCACGCAAAACTCGTCACGCCAACACTGCCGCCGGCGGCAATCACCACCTCTCGCCCAGCGGCGATGAAGCCTTTTAATAGTAATTAATGTTACAACGTAAACTATTTTATTGTTTTAAACGTTAACGCTGGTTTTGTTTGGCGCACCGAGACACAATAGACACTGACTGCGCGTCGACTTCATTTTTTCCCCCCTCAATCGAATTAATAACGAAACGAACCGGAATACTGCCGGTATAACGTGCAGGCGACACCGCCGGTATATACCTCCTATTATATACCTTAACGGTTTTCGAGATGTAGATTGGTACTTGCTTTATTTTCATTCCGTTTGCAATTTTAAGTTATAACGATGAATTCGAAATTTAGGTATTAAGGAATAAATCGTATGGTTCGCTTATTCTTTTTGCGAAAAAAAAACCCAGTAGGTATAGTTTCTGACATTTCCAACTTCACCCTGCACGAATGTAGGTACAACATTAATTATAATCAGAACGGACTATGATATAGATTGGGTGTGTTTATAGCACTATCATTTTGATTTGATTTTGTTTAGCACTGTCTAGCGTAATCTTTGTACATTTGAAGACGATAACAAACAATCTCAAATATTTTTGTACAGCTAGTAAGTAACAATATTGTTTATCGGATGTTCTTAAAATTTTATGTGCTCTAAAAAAAATGTTCAAGGAAGTAGTACCTACCTACCAAAAACTATAATATTATTGTTTAATATCTCCATTCTTAAAACTAAAAGGAATAAAAAGTTATCAACTGAAAATAGTGAGTGTAAAAATATGTCTGATCAGATACAGAGCTGAGTTCAGGTTTTGGACATAATTATCTTGTCTTTATAGACTATAATAGTGGTGCATGCATTACAATACATTTTAAAGCAATTGTAAAATTAATAGAATCAATTATTATGGTAATCGAAAAACAATTCTGAGCTTGTACTAAAAAAATCAATAATTGTATCTCTAAGCACCAATATTATACACTTGACTTGCAATCCACGAAGAAGTTACCTATACATTAAGCTCTTGAGAAAAACACAATTTCAAAACTGTTACATAATATTAATTTACTGAATATATTAGTGATAATAACACCGTAATTAGTTCATGAATATAAAACATAAATTGCTTACAAAAATGAACCGTTAAGGTTAAAGTGTCTGATTTATTAATAATACACTTTGAGTGGTACAATAACTATACCTAATACCTAGGTAGAAACCTGAGGTATAATCCTAGAGATGGCATGTCAGCTGTAGCTTGGTAAATTTACTTAAATTTTACTGATATTTTTTTTACGTTCATAAAATTGGATAACCGCTCATTTCAATTGTTGTCAAGTAGGTACTCATTAACATTGTATTAATAATATTTGGTTCACGAGTTGAGGTGGACGTCTAAAATAATATTATTATAAAGGTAAACTAATATAATATAATACAAGAATAATATGCGTGTTAATATATTTAAGTACATCCACTTTTATTTAACTGTTTAGAATATTAAGAAAATATTATTATTTATTTAATATCAATTTACTATTGAGTCCATAATAAAAGAACTAAATAAAAATATTATACACTATTATTATTTATTACCTATAAAAAAAATATTAAGGTTCATTTACTGACAATTTGCTTACGCCTTACGGTGAAACTCCCATTACTAGTAGGTAAGTAGGTACCTATAACTTACCTTCAAACTTCTATAGCACGAAATTTGTAAACGAACTAAAATAAATACATCATTGTAAGACAAAAAGCAATACGCGTTAACCACTCGGCTTTAATAAAGTATATACGTAATTAAAGTCATGCTTAAACCGTACCTAACAGCTGTGTAAAATATAAAAATTACTTGTTGGCATATTGTTCTTTCACTTTCTAGTATTTATTATATTCACACAGTTTTAACTCTAATGATTTATATCTCATATTTATTTACCTCATATTGTAACATAATCATTTAATACCCTTTGGCTCGCGATGTCGTCGAGTGGTATATTTTTAAATACGAGTATACAATATAGTTAATATACATTTTTACTAATAACAATACGAAAAAAAACTTTATCTGCTCACTCCGCATCTGCACAAAATCAACACAATATAATCATTATACTCTTTGATCCCACTCGTATTCATCTCTTGAATGTGAAAAAAAAAAACTTTGAAAATTGAAATATTAATGTAGTATAATATTGTATAGTGATCCGTATACTATAAAGTGACGAACCTAAAACGGTTGCAATGACGTACATAATATTATAATGCAACGTGTGAAAAATTCTCTTTTCCTATCTGTTTTTGATTTGAAATTGCTCACCTATCAAAAATAATTAAGCACTTCGAAGCATACACCATTGGATTGGATGAACGCGTTCAACTATTATATGCGTATTTTCTATTAAACTTAATTAATTTAAGATTTCTAAAATCCAGGATATTGTTGTTCTCCTTAGGTATTCTATCCTTTCTATATGTAGTTCATTTTCCAGTTGAAATATAAGTTAGGTATTACTTACATCCTCAGTCCTCACTAGGTAATCACTATCACATTCAAGACGTATTAGTCGCTATATAGTAACTATACCTACCATATATTTAATTCTACATTTAATTTCAACCTTCAAAAAGTGTATGAGAGACGTAAAAATGAAAAAGGGAAGGAGATAGAAACAGAATGTCGGCACACTCGTCTTACTTTGATCACCTTGAAAGAAGATGGTGTTATATTATTATTATTATTATTATTATTATAATTTGATAGCAATAGAAAATCATCACATTCGAACAAACGACTTCTGAGTGAAGCTCAAATTACCTCAGTATTTACGTAGATATTTAAATTATAATAATTCTGGTTGATAGTTAAATTACCTCAGTACATAGTACTATATTAACTTTATATTAAAATTCAAAACAACTACAACTATAAATAATTATTATAAAAATAAATAAATATATGTACTCAGTGTATGTAATATATTACTACCTACCTAGTCTTAAACATGTATAATTTTTAAAAAATCTTAAATTTTTTAAGATTTAATACGTTAGGTATCGTTAGGTAAGGGTACCAAATTAAAATTTTGTAAAAACAATATATTTATAGGTAGAAAATATCAACTTGAACTGTAAAGCTTAAAATTTACCGATAAACTTTAAAAACTTTGTTATAACAATTGTTTAGTGATAATTGTTAAAAATTTAAAATAGATTTTTGATCTTCTGAAGTACTATATTTTAACCAAATAGGTACATTTTATTCCAAACAAAGTTGATATAAATTGCAATCTATTAAATATAGATACGTTTATAATATTACAGGGCTATAATTCATAATATAGGTAATTATAAGCCCATTAAACCGCTTTTTATTGATTTAAAATTATATAATATACCTACTGTTAATAATAAATGGGTAAAGCTTAATCATAAAATTGTTGAATTCTTACTTGAATCGTAATATAAGTTCAAAAATAATAACAAATAAACTATTCAATAATTTTACGTAATTTCAATTTCATTTGTTTATGAAATAAGTATTTTTAACAAATCAAAATGGGTAGGTTTAGCCGCATAGGTACATTTTTATTCTACTGATCTACTAACGAGAAAAAAAACCTAGTGCATCGTTGTGTTTAGATATATATTTTCGCCATACAATTTTTACAACAAAGAGGTAGAAAAAACGAAAAAAAAAATAGACGTCTATGAGATAGGTAAGGTACATTTGAAAGAATGATATATACTTACCGCAACTCATGGGAGTTGGGGATCAACCCGCCATCACCGCCACCACTAGCACCACTCGTTCGCAAAAACCGTCTAATACTTTGTCTACCTCTTCTACCCACCCTAACCCATTCCAGTTCCACCCTAAACTAATATAACAACAAATCTATACATTTAATACAGTGGTACTACACTCGTGTATATTTGTCTACACGTATTTTACGCGGCCTCCGACACCGACAGGCGTACACCAAGTTTGTACATTTAATATTTTCTCTCACCATAGACATATACCTACACGAGTCTGTTCCGCTTTATTTATTACCTCGGTTTCTTTTACCCATAACTTTACTCCGACAACCCCTCAGGTTTTCACATATCCCCTTATTCCGCCCCCGCACAACTGTCTTCCATGCGTGCACAAAATATAATACAAATGTAAAATGCACGTTTATACCCACACACTGGAGCGATGTTGTTATTACTGTTATCATAATGGCTTGTATGCGATGGTGACGGTTTTCTTTTCCCAAGGCGACATCTGAATGATAATACAATCCACCTGTAGAAACCTGACATGGCAGTTTGCACGATCATCGAGCATGATGTCGACTATACGTCTATAGGTACCACTGTATAGGTATAGAAAGTGGGGATAAAAGCTCTGATACCGACCACTGCCTAGGACAACATAATAAATAACCACCCTTAGTTTTGGTAAGGGACATTTACAAGACAAACTACTCACTTAACCAATACTGGTACAGATTTATAAGATGAACAATTTTATTTTTGTTATCACTAAATCTTGGATTTCAATGCACTTATATCTTTTTTGGATTTTCTAACATGATCCTTTCCATATGCTACATCATAATCTGTTTCAAATGCATACTATTTCAAGACTAGGTCCAACTATAAACTATTTTCGAAAGGCACGCTTAAGGCTTTTAAGGAATTTTTTTCTTTGTCTCAGCCACGTTTGACCTATTTCTAGGAATATGAGAAATAACATTTAAAAAACACTTTAGATCTAAGAATAAAAATGTATATTTTTAATGTTTGTTCTAAACCATGTTGTAATCTGGTTTCAAAATAACATGAATCTCATATTAATCTTAATGACCAAATCGCCACTCAACCAATCTTTTATTATGTTTATTTTTTTTTTTTTTTTTTTTTTTTTTTTTTTTATTGGATAACCCGCGGCAACATAGGCCATTGGGTGTTGGTAGGGAACTGTAGGTTTTTAGATTGGGTAGGTTGGTACACGTGTGTGTTTGTGGTGGCAGAATTTTTATTGGGGCACCCGTAGGTTTCTGCCATGCCCCGGGTTGGGGGATGGCGGCACTTATACTCCGGACACCGTGACTTGCCCGGAGAAAAATGCCGCCCAGTGGTCGAGAGGCGAACCCGCGACTGCCAGCGCCGCAGTCGACGCGTTAGACCGCTCGGCCACCTCGTCCCCCATTATGTTTATTATGTACATTTGTAAATGCAATTAATTTAACACGGGTAAGCCCATGTTCTTTTATAATATATTAATTAAATATAAATGTATAAAAAGTTTCGGTCAAAAATAAATAAATAAAATTATTGATTTAAGTTCTATTTTTGGAAATTTTAGATCATAAATTAATTTCTTAATTAGATATGGCATTAAAAATCCATATCTAATTAAATTAAAATCAATAAGCGAGCAAAAACCACAGGCGCTTTTCAATTTATCATATTAAATCTTGCAATGTTGATTCTGGAAACAGTTGCCTATCCTTGTAACCCGTTGAATACATCTCTGAAAACAGCTATTATTGTTTTTGATAACTCTGTGAGCCTTAACATTTAGAAAAAATTCTACTGAGATAAAAAAAAATACAATCAAACAAAAGCAACTATACAAAATAACATAACAAAGCACAACTATAAACACTTCATCATACTTAATCATTAACCTTAAGTCATTCCATTTCATTTATTCTACAAAAAACAATACGTTGTATTTATTTTTATTTTTAAAGATTAAATACTAGAACGGAAAACCAATATTTAATTATTTTGTGATTACATTGAAAAACGTTTATTCCATTGTTATTTTCTTAAATACCATTAATTGGAGAAATTATTTTTCTCCCCGATTAAATCTATACAATATCATTATTTAATAATTTAAAATCGAATAATAATAATTAATGAATATGCTCAGTGGGGGGGGGGGGTAGGTTGTTTATTGCACATTCCACCACAAAAAAGTTCATGATAATTATTATATTAATATAATATATATTAAAGTCAAAGAGAAAACAATATCAAATCGGTTAAAAATATAGTAATAATAAATTTCAACATTTGTGAATATCAATATAACATTAGTTCAACTCTTATTTTGGTTATTGCGGACCACTTATATTTAGTATTGCAGATCGGGCTTTTACGTATTAATAAATTCTAATATAATGTCAATCAAATTCACAGCTATGCGTTGTGAATCATCGACCATCGCACAATACAAATTGTATTTGCCTGGAAGAAATACTTTATGAATTATCTAATAAAGAGTGAAGATAAATTTAACAAAAAAGGGGGTAAGTGGATGTCGCTCTGCTGTACAGACTTACAGTAGGTTACAAGTGGGTCAATGTATAATGGATTGTATTAAACTTGAATTCAATGGTATGATATCAATGTATAAGCAAAACGATTCTGAGCGGAGACGGTTTTATTCAGTCTGGATATTTTATATTGTAATTATTTATTGTAGCCTGTAAGTTGAATTAATATTATAATATCATCATTTTTTATTCGTTTCTATGTTGATAGACAAAGCTTTAGAAATTAAAATCTAATTTTTAGCGGTTGTTGGTGATTTGTCAATGGTTTTTCCCGTGGCATTAAATAACTATTGAGAAAATCAAAAAACTACCTCTCTAAAGTACCATCTTGATCCAATTTTCTAAAAGATAAGGTACTATGTTATGTTGAAATCGAAACACTCCTTCTGGTAGACATTTTGTATACAGGATAAAAAAAAAATAAATACATATATAAACACCATTGTAAAACCACTAGCTTCCTCGCTCCGCTCAGAATCTAAAATAAACAATTTAGTTTTTTTTTTTTTTTTTTTTTATGTATCGAAACCTGAGTTATAGACAATAGACTGTAGCTATATTATATTATATTATACTATACTTTATTACTAAGACTTAATGGTAATAATATTATCAATTAATTTAAAATATTTATGAGTCACAAATAAATCAAATATAAAATAAAATCACCCTTCCATGTAAATATAATTTCTACGTCATTGATGATACTTTTATCAATCTCTCATTCGAAAGAATTGAGGTTAAAAGATTCAAATAATACATTTTAACAGATAATATAATGAATTAAACAGTCTTTTTTTGTGGTATTAACTCTCAGTCTTCGGATATTTAAATACATTTATAAACCATTTAAACAGATATGATTTCCATTAAAACATTTTACATTCAAAAGAGGGGGCATGGATGTCAAAACAATTACTTATTTTAAATTTCATTTTATCTATGACAACATATTTTAATGTTTGATCGTGAGTCACAGATAATTTTTTAATAGTTCAGTGTACGTTTTTTTATTATTAATTAATAAAATTATTTATTTTATTTTTATTCTTTATTTTCATTTTTCATACAATTATTTTATTTATTTTATATTGTAAGCTATTGCACCGAAGCTGAGTTTCAATTATTAACTGAATGATTTTCTTTTACACGATTGTCTGTATTTTAATAATTTATTAAAATAATACAAATTGTATTATATTGTATTATATTATATATAATTGTTTTTGAAAGTCAATTATTATGTTTATTTGATACGTGTGTATTTATTAGAAATAGTTTCGTTTATTAAATGACACTAATCTCAAGTCTTGAGTATCTTAATAATTAAAATATAAACAACAAATAATTATTTAGAGAATTAGGTGGGTACATTTTTTTTTTTTTGCATTAATTGTGATTTGATTCTGTGCACTAGTCATGTTTAGTATTCGTACCTAAATATTTAACTAAATGTATAGTCTCTACTATCTATACAGTTTATCATTTAAAAATGATAACGTTTTACCTATTAATACACCACGTAATTATGAGTGTCCCTAAGCTGGTATTCTATAAGAAACTAGCAGACCCGGCGAACTCCGTTTCGCCACCAGATTCGTTTTATGTTTTTTTTCGTTTGGTGATTAAAATATAAAGAAAAAAAATTTTTTTTGTTATATATTTGAAAAGGAAAATATTTATTTCATTTCACAACAGTAATAAATTCATTTCAATTACCTACTAAAATGAAGTGTTATTTAATTGTTTCATTGTAGTGCTCTTTGGTAAACCACATTTTTTGTTTTTTGGTTTGACGTTAACACAAACAAAGCGGATGGTTTCCCAACTCGTGAACACGCAACGTATAACTGTCCATGTGAAAAACAATGATTTTCCAAATTTATCCCGCAAACACTAAGCGATTGGCCTTGCGACTTATTAATTGTCATTGCGAACGCAAGGCGAACTGGGAATTGCAATCGTTTGAAGTCAAACGGAAGATCAGTCGGAATCATTGTTATTCGAGGAATACATACATTTTCACCTGCGTACTTTCCGTTAATAATGGTTGCCTCAATTAAATTCGGCATAAGTCTCTTTACCGAAAGTCGAGTACCGTTGCAAAGTCGCGGTGGATTCAAATTACGCAGTATCAAAATAACCGTACCAACTTTCAGTTGCAAGTTATGTGGTGGAAATCCTGGTATCTCCAGAGAGTTCAAAAACTCCGTTGGATAATTTACTACATCATCGGGATTTGTTATTGAATCAACGGATTTGTATGTCACCAAATCGCCAGCAATTTTTGATTGAATGGTGAAATTCAGTGCGTGGACATCATTATTCTTTGCTGCAAGAATTGCTCGTTGACTTAACCAAGCATAATTCTTATAATTCTCACTAATGTTTGGGAAAACATTTTCAATAAGAACTAATTGAGTGTCTACAATTCGGCAAAAGTCGTTGGTAAGAGTAATTAATCCAGATGTCGCATCAACTGGGACTTTTCCATTTCCAAGATCTAACAATTGTTTTGAAAATTGTGCAGCACTTTGATCATTTTGAAGTTGAACTCTCATATTAGTGGTTAGCGATAATGTTTTTACGTTATTCCATAAAGGTGATGCCTTTAGGCAAGCATTCAATTCATCTGCAGGCGTTCCACGGGGAACTACTGGCAACGTCTGCCTGAAATCGCCTGCCAACAATATCATCAAGCCGCCAAAGATGTTGTTATTTCTCCGAAGATCCTTCAGTGTGAAGTTAAGTGCTTCAAGTGATTTCTTATGTGCCATTGTGCACTCATCCCAAACAATGAGCTTGCATTGCATTAACAATTTTCCCATTGCACTGGATCCCATTACACGTTGGAGTATCAATTGTGTTTAAATTGAGTGGCAACTTAAGCGCAGAATGTGCAGTACGACCGCCATCTAGAAGAGTCGCCGCAATTCCAGATGATGCTAACGCCAAAGCTATGTCACATCTTGATCGAATAGTGGCCAAAATCAATGAAATGACAAATGTTTTCCCTGTTCCTCCAGGTGCATCCAGGAAGAATAGACCACCAGTATTATTGTCCACCGCTTGCATTAATGTTTTGTATACTTGTTTTTGCTGTTCATTCAGCAACGGAACATTATTTCTAACGAATTCCTGCAATGTATCAACATTGTATTGCAGCTCTCGATTTAATTCTTGGTTGAATGCATCGTGCATCGATCGATTTGGCGCAATCATTCCTACTTCAATCAGTAGCTTGTTTGCAATAGTCAAGCATTGATCCTCAATCAGAATCAATCCTTCATTGTAGATTTCATCGGTTATTTGGATGTCAGGATTATTCGTTTGAATACGCAAGCGATGCAAGATATCTTCACATATGGCGTCTTTGTATTTGTTCCATAACTGAATTGGTTGTGAAGGAAAACATGTGGTGATGATAATTGCGAACAGCGTTCGTATTTGGTACGCATTTGATGAAACAACTGATAACCTGACCTTATTATATTTTGTCTTTCTTCTCTTAAGTTCCTTGAATAGACTTGTTGCTGGCTTGCATGTCTTGTGCGGCGGCCGATGTTCGCACGTCGTTCTCTAGGCATTTTGGACTATGGACAGAGTGTTGAATTTAACTTCAAATGCACGATCCACATAATTTACATAATTTATTTTAGCTTAAATGAAATTAAATGAGCAGAGAATAATGACTATCTGTCAAACACTTTATCACGCACCGTTGCTATTGGTTTGAAGTACATGCTATGTATAATAGATGGCGCTGTATGTGAAAAACGATTTCCCCACTTTTCTGTTGAATTTTTCCTGAATTTTCCAGAATTTTCTTTGCTATAAACCTCACGGAGCCCAAGACCTTTCCAACGAATGCAAAACCGTGGAAATCGGTTCGTGCGTTCTCGAGTTATAGCGTCAGGGAGGAAAACCGGACTTATTTTTATATAATAGATAAAAAATAAGCAACATTCTTTTAAATATTAATATTATAATTATTATTTTTACATTGCTGTTAAATTTATATTGTTTATTAAAATATAGAATTAATTTTGTAGCCAGTGGTATTATCAAAAATTAATACCACTGTTGATTCAAAATTATATTTATAATTTAAATAGGTACCTACTTAATTTGAAATCATTCTATAATTATATTATATTATTGCCTATCTGTAATCTGTATACAAAATATTTTCGTACTCATGTTGATAAATTATTGTTTAATTCACTTTTAAAATACGATTAAATAATATTTTGAATGCACAAACAGTTGAGCTTTCATTTTAATAAAAGTTTGTCGATGGGCTAACTACCTATCACTCTAAATCATTATTTTTTTTAAAAAAAACCCACTAGTAGTAACCTAGGCAGTATAGGATTAGACTAACTGAAGAATTTAAGTATAAGTGTATAAGTTAGTAATTCGAGTAAGTTATATTGAACGTACTCTATCATCTACTCGATTTTAATTTTGGATATTAACAAGAAACTTTAAGGAAAAGCTTCCAATCACTGTATCAGTTCATAGTATCCTTGATGAGACTGCTAACTGTCCAAACGATTCTGATAATCTATTCTCAAAGTACATCTCTTCTGTTTTTAATCCAACTGTGCTCTCTCTATCTTAAAGTTACTATGATACTTAGACACGTATTATTAGCACTTGTATCTTTAAAATCTTCCAAAGGTCCTGACGAAGTTTTTCATCGTTTCCGCTATAATTGCGTCATTCAATTGTTTATTCTTCATAATTTCATTCAAGTCACTTAATCTAACTTTTTCTCACACCTCAGCACTTATCTGATTATCTGATATAAGTAGGCATACAAATTATTAATAACTCAATGCCTGGCGAAGTATTTCATATTTAATTATCCAATAAAAGTAAATCGAGATATGGAAAGCTCTTCCATAAAGCTCTGTATTAATGTCGCACTCAACATCAGCATCGAACAGAAAATAATGGATAGAGATAAAGAAGCGGTAAAAGATCAAAATTAGTCATTTTAATATGCCAAAGAAAAGAAGAAAAGGTACATAAAAGTTGTTTATTGTATAGTTAACCAGTTGCATATTTATATAGCTAAAATAATGTTGACATCTGTCAGCTTATAACATACAAAAAATTTGTTTACTTTAATAATTTAAATACCAATATTGTGATTTAATTTTCAGTTGGTTTGCGGTGATGTGTATTGTTTTGAGTTATTAGCCAATAAAAAAAAATGATGTTTAATTTATATTAAACTGACTGGAGATACCATAGAGATAAACATAATTTGGTTACAATAGTTGTAGAAATGAAACTTTGTACTTAAAACTGCACTTCGTTAATTATAGCGATGTATTAGCAGCTATTTTTTTTTCTTGAAGAACCTCTACCTCTCGTATGCTATAGTTGTTTGATAAATACACACAATAGACGAGTAATAACTTACAGGCTGCAGCAACTTAGACCGTTATACTATTATGCCAGCTATTGTCAATAAAAATCAACAATATACCCGGAGTGTTTGTTTTAATGAAATTTTAATTAAAACGTCGTTGACAATTGTGTTTTTTTATTCTTAATATATATCAGTGAGGGAGTAGTTAAAACACAATTTTTTTAATAGTATAATAAAATAATATTTATATAATAATTTACCTTAAAGTTGGGTCAGTGCACGTATACTCTTCTACATTAAAATTCGTATATATTTTTTTCCTTTTTTCGCTAGTCCCCACCGTGCTATAATAATCTAACCTTCCTGACCCGCCGATGGTTATAATATTTTCTACTAAAGTATTCCACTTAGTATCATTTATATGGCGATCTCTCGGCAGCCACTACCGTTTCCGAGTTTATATTTCTTTTTTCTTTTTTATCGTTTTAGTTGTTATTGTTTTGTATATCATTAAATTATCGTCCGCTACATCAACAAGTATTTTCCCTAACCAAGGCAATGATAATAAACTTTTATCGGTAGGTACTGCGCCGTCAAAATTACTGTCCACCATCATTTTTCTGGTCGCTTTAATGACATTCAGTTGATTTAATAGTAGGTACTCGGTCTGTGTATCCACGTTCAGTCAAATATTAGCACAGTGCTTGCCGACTCGTTATATTAATCATCATCATCTTCCGATGACGTATACTTCTCTCAGTTACTATAAAATGGGATATTTACCAGCTTTAAATAAGAAAATGTACTATTAACATAGGACATACAATATTTAATTATAAGTAGGTATTTATGACTACCAGTGTGTATATAATATATTAAATAAATATATCCAAATAAATTACAATTATGAGTGTTAGGTAGGTATAGACTATAGGATTTTAGTTATTAATTAATATTATGGAAATAATATTAGACACAAAATAAAAATGCTTGCATAATATTTCCAAAATGTAGTACTACTCGAGTTTTAAAATAACAAAATACAACACTCGCTTGTCCTTGTAACATACCTTCAAATGTTAACTAGTCAATGTGCAAGGAAAGGTATAGGTTTTTAGTAGCATAATTTACATATTATACTTACGCTGCAATATATATATAATTAATATAAAAATATTTAAAATATTGAAATATGTCGTGAGAAACATATTCAGAAAAATAGAAAATAATACTTTCCTATAGATTTGTGAATGAAGTCAATAAAAATATTATCATCCTGACAGTATTTTACGGAATTATTATTGTTTTTTTATACCGATTTGAATTCTACAATCTATTATGGATACCTACTGCCTTAATTTATATATATGCATATAATACATTATGGCTATGAGTCAGTAATGGTGTGTTGAGTGTAGTTGACTATAAATTATTTTAGTACAGAGTCTAAAGCTATAGAGTTGGTAGGAATATAATATAGGAGTTGGTACATAACTTATCCCTTGTAATCACGATTTTCCTCTTAGGAAGAGTGGATGGGCTACAGACAATTTAATTTTGAATTTTGAATAGTAGAATACGTCCTCCAATAGGTATACGGATTTATGCTTTGGAAGTTTTTTTTTGAAACTAAAGGTAATCATTATTATCAATATTACCAAAACCGAAAAAATGTATTCTTCATATTATCAATTAAAAATATTTCTTACTCTCATTACCTAATTAATAAAAACCACTAACTGATATCCGTGATTGTATTTTACACTTACAACTTTACAACTTGACAAAAATAAATTGCCTAACCTAAATTATTTTTTTTCATATTCTTTATTCATTTCAACTACAAAGCCATTATTTAGTTGCATATTGTACCTACATTTTTTTTTTATTGAAGTAAATAGTTTTCTGAATTTTAATAGGTACAGTTTTTTTTACTATAAATTATACATTTAACTATTTTACTAAGGTAGATTTTATTGTACAGTGTTATTTTTTAAAATATTAAAAAAGTATGTTTAATGTGAAAGTAAGTAAATTGTGTAAGTCATCATTCTAAAACAAATTCTTAAATTCTAAATTATCATTGCTGAACGTTAAAAAATATATAATATTTTGTTATTAGACTTTAAGTCATTATTATATAAATTGGTTAATTTACTTTGGTTTGACTTTAATCGCCGTCAAATTTTGAAAATAGTATTAAACAATGGACATTCAACACATTAAAAAAAATGAATTATGCTAATCATTATTCAACAGTGGCTGTTGATAATCTGTTTTCGGTCTCTCTCTGTAATAGTATGCAAATAATATTATTGATTGACACGAAAAAAATTATATAGCTTATAATTTAATTGTATGTAATTTAGTGTTTCGATACTCATTTTATATTTTATCTTTTTCTTTGTGTACATGAAATGTTTTTATCACCTAATTTCATCTTTTTTTTTATATTTTTAAACTCATTTTTTTTCGTTAAACGAATAGTTTCTAAATAACTGTTAAATAGTTAAGACTCGTGAGTACTATAAGCAACTTGCATCAGATCGTTTTTCACTATCATTTTGTTATTTAGTTGCGATCAATGATTGCTATCTGTTGACACGCTTTCAATACATTCATATCAGTTTATTTATGTACTAATGATAAATACGCGAAATGAAAAGTTTAAATCTAAAGCTAATAATACTTAGTCACGAAACTATGAGATATCTATGAGTTATAAATTAAAATATTTCCATGGGTTTTTATTTAATATAATCATGAAATTTCTACCACTGATTTTTACTGGAATATTTTTGAATCAACTTTGTTAATACACTTCGTGATTGTATCTTTGGTGGTAATATTATTATGTTTAGATTGTAAGATATCCTACTGTAATACGAATTTAATTATAACCAACAACAATAATAACTACTACCTGACCAATTCGTTATAAATATTATAATCATTTGTTATTTATGAGTTATGACACAGCATGTTACAATTAATACTATATTTATTCGAATGACTCGGTTTTCATATTTACTCATGTTTGATGAATTGGTATTGTTTTATTTTTTGTCATTGATAACGTTGGAACGGTTAAGTTCGTTTATTGAATTTTAGCCAGGAATACAATATTTTTATTCTCTGAACATAATCGAGTTAAAAACATACAAAACAATAACGTGATAGGGACAAACAATAATCGTATGTGTACAAGGGTTTTATTTTTTTTTTGCTATTCTTTTCACCCACCGCCTTGCTCCATTTTCCTGTCCCATGCAAGATTTTTGACCGCTTGTAAAAATTCGAATTTTTCATTACTATTATTATTTCAAAAGTAGTGTATTGTGAAAAATAAAATAAAACCGTATGAGTTTTTTTTATACATATATATATAAAAGGGTTGAGTAATGGTGGCGATAGTTAATGAATAAAATACAATAGTGTTCAGTCGTTTATTTTTCATCTAAAATGCGGTTATAAAACCATATGTCCAACACCATAACTAACATTAAGTAAAAATAAAACCATGACTAGGTATAATTGTTATACTTTTTCCTTTCGTCTTCCATTGTTTCATACACAGTTTGTTTAATTTAAACAAAAAAATCTTAATTTATTTGAAAAATTGTGTGCTAAGTGGGTATATTAATTGTCCTGTTATATAAGCGTTGACCATCGTCTTTTTTATCAAAGATCAAGATAGGCAAGTACTAAATAATTTTCATTCACTGTTTTTTTTTCTGTCAAAATATAAAAGGGACTTTTCGAACATATCCAATTATTATTTTATATTGTATTTAAATTCCTACAATCCGGTACTTTACATATAAACTACCAATTACGAAACCATGAGCAAATCTACGCTTTATTGAAAATACTATTCTCAGGAACAGCCAAGTACTTACATCTACTCCCCAATCTTCCAAATGTTTGAATTACATCGTCAAAATGTATAACTCGACTGTGTTAGGCTATTGTTTGGGTAGGTACCTACATATGTTATATATGGTGAGAGCTAATATATATATATATATGTATACCTAGGTAATTGTAAACAATATAAAGATATCTGGGAAAATCATTGAAATAATATTTGCTTAGATTATCGGATTATAATTATATTTCACTTATGATGATTTTGAGGAACTGCTCAAAACGTTTTTCAATTCAGACAATTCAGTCTTAATGTTTTGGAAAAGTCAATCTTAAATAATATTCGAAATTCTAATCTGTTTTAAAATATATATAACAGCACTAGATAAATTAGTATATATTGTATATAGTATAATAAGTTTGTAACGTAACTTACATATGAAACGAAATATCGCAATAAGCCCAATATCATAAGAGCGTAATTATTAATTATCCACCTATTGAATTAAAACTAAGAGTGGATAATTTTAAAATCATTTTATTTTATGGCAGTTTATTAAGATTTGGAATGTAGGTATAAAGTATATTATACATTTATATTATTTGTTTTATGATAATAGTATAGTTTAATTTTAATCTATATAAGTTATACCTGGACATTAAGATAAATAAAATATAGTATAAACTTTTACAAATATAAAACTCTGGAGGATTTTTTATATTTAGACAATGTTTATGCATACATATATTCTTAAGTCTACATACTTATAGTGTATAATGCTTAATACTTATCTGCTGAATATCAAACTATACTTTGAAAATACAAAGATCTAAATTTTTATATGAATAAGAGCACATTATATATTTGTATTATGCTCTTAGGTAGGTCGTATGTAGATATACCTAATGCTTAACCCGAAATTATTGTATGTAATGTCGGGCTTAAATTTAAGCTGTAAATATTTTTAAATTATAACTGTCAAACCATAATAATAGTTGGTACATTTAAATTTAGAAAATTAAAATTACTTTTGTATTGTTAAAGTTCTTAGAAAAAATTTAATTACAAAATAAAAATAAAATATATTGTGTCTCATAATTGAAATCTCTAGATATTTTTATTTTCATAGATACCTAAGTAACAAACTAACTTAATATCTTTTATTATGTCTGTAATAAAAACTATGATAAAGTTAATTATTGAATTCGTATAGCTAGTAAATATTTAAATCACATCTATGGATGTATTATGTAAAATGGTGTGTTTTCTCTAATTTAAATAATAAAAGACAAATAATTTGACTAACCCTTAAGAGGCTGCGTTGTCTCCATCTGACAAATGTATACAATACATATAGATAATTTGCGTTCAACAGAACCAATAATTTTGTTTTGTTAGATTTTATACAAGAGTAAATTTAAAACTTTAAAGTAAGGGCATCTGTGTTTGTACTTTGTGCATTGTATTTTTACGATATTTCAATTTTGTAACCATAATTATTAGCATTTTTATATTGTAATATTTTACATGGGTACTCTAACTCTAAAAATCGAAATACCTTAAAAATTCAACTTAAAAACACAGATAATAATTTCACCTTTAATTTTGATAATAGGTTAATTCACTCTAATGCTAATGGTTGGCATGGCTATTCGTTTTCTTTAACGAAAAAGGGTTATGTTATAAACCTATAATATACGTTTGTAAGGACAACTCATTCGTGCAGGTGTGGCGTCCTCTTAATAGGCGTAAATACTTAAATCAAACGTTTTATTATGCAAATGAAACTATAAATTGTGTAAAATGCACGATCGACTGACTAAATTGTTTTTCTAATATTATACTATATACCTATTAATTTAAGTATGATATCGTTAGTATTTCGTAATTTGAAGTTGCATTATAACTATTATTATAACTGTATAAGTAACAAAAAACCGTATACAACCTATAACTTGGTTCAATAAGCTTGGAAGTATAGGTTAAATGGCTATTTACTAGGTAGGTGTAGCAAATATCTGAATTTGTTATTTAAGTATTTATGTCTTACTTATCAACTGTCGTATTATCCATTATTCGTTAACCATATTTATTGTATAGTAATATATGATATAATAATAACTGACTAAAATATTTATTAATTTATTTGCGATAGTAAAAAAACAGTTGGAGTGGTTTATTATAATATTGTTTTGACAGGACACCGCGTTTTTAAACTCGTGTATTATAGTGTATTAATTTTATAACTATTTGGTCACAATGTTTATTATTTTTGTTTTTACACGCAGGTATGATACAAGACAGACATCTGCAAAAGTTCCGAATCCACCGAGATGGTGGTCTTCGCCAATGGGATTTGGTGACCGTGCATACTTTCACACAGTCAACAATGAACAACTACAGCGTGAACAAGATACAGTAGATAATCTGACAGTGGATAGAGCTATGGCCACCGATACTGGAATATATAGATGCAGAATTGACTTCCTGCAAGCTCCCACCAGGAACAGACTAGTTAACCTAACAGTCATAGGTAATTTTAAAGAGATAAATCAAACAAACATACTATTTTTATTTTTAATTACTTTAATTAATATTATAATTCAACTGCGACTGTCCTCGAAATTCCCTGAAATAAAATAGAAAATAATCCAATAATAATAATATAAGCTTTGGCACGCATATGAAGAGAAATAAAAGTACGGTTTGGATGTAACTTTTAAAACTCATTTACTCTAAGCTAATAGGAAAAAAAACATAAAAAGAAATGTATAGAAACACAAGAAAATATTAATATGACTAGCTTATGCCCACACACCATATAGATAACGCTTATAGTTTGGATTAAATTTAAATTTCAATCTAAAATTAATATTTACACCCTTACGAGTACTAAAAAAAGATTAATTGATTTTATAAGAGTAATTTCTTTCTTTATGAAATTAAATAAATTTTAAAATTTGATAAGTACATTATTAAATTATCTCTATATTTGGTTTTAAAATTAATAAACGATTATCTCAATGTTTTATTATCAGCCAAATTGTTAAAAAATAACCGAAAGGCAAAACTGGTACCTATAAATAAGGTATTGTTGAAAGTTATATTATATTTATATTTTTTTTTCAGTTTCTTGGGAGCCGTATAATAATTTTCTCTTGACAACTACTAAAGAAGCTCCAAAATACCTTTTTAAGTACAATCTGTGGCCGATTTGCAATCGATAGAGTCATTATAGAACGAAACTTTTAGAAGAGACTTCTTTTCGATAAACTGTTTGCAAACAAAAAAAAATCATCATTGTAAAACCGATACTTACATAGTTTCTTATCTAAACTTAGAATCTAAAATATGAAGTAAAATTATATAGATGTAAATATTTTCTTGCAAGTAAATTGTTATATACATAATTGATTGTAGTACTCTCCAATTTAAAAATTAGGATGGATATGAGAAAGTAATAATCTGTTTTATGTAAACTTATGTCTGATGAAAATAATTACTTTTAAGGGCTCAACGCTCTTCATGTTGTATCGTTTGTTGCTAAAGTTTTAAGGGAACATCTGTCATTGGCATACTTGGGTTTAGGGAAGGGGGTCGAAGTCCCGGCCAGATACTTTACAAGCTTACAAGTCATTAAACGCACTAATTACTGCATTTTTAAATACGAATCATTCATAAATCATAGTTTAAGCAAAATATGAAAGTTAGTGCTTCATACAATACCTATAGATAATAATATTAAGTTTGTACTTAACATAATGTACATTAATATAGTAGCTAGGTACCTGGCTGGGTTCACTAATAAATTATAATTAATCAAAATCAAACAGGTATTGACAGACTTTGGTTGATTACATATTTACATGTGAGTAGGAAAGGCTCATTTGTTATTAATTTAGCCCAATAAGTTTCCGTTGAATGATTGTGTTAGGTACTTTCATATCTAGGTACTATTACTAATGGTTTTTAAGCTTAAGGAAGATTATATTTGAATATCTGAAATTAATCACTCATCATTGTAAATAACATCACAAGACCTATTTATAAAACAAATAAAAAAAATAACATTTATAATACCTACGTCTATACGGATCTCGTTTCATTGGTACGCAGATGGACCTTTCTGTTTCCTAAAAAAATGTCTATCAAGTATCTTATTTCTACTAAAAATGCAAGTTTAATTAAATTATTTAAATTTTTTTTGTTTTAAATTCCAAGTAGGTACAGTGAGATCTTTATTTAAGTATTTTAATAATGAGTATTTTTTAATAAGAACCGTAAACCCATGGAACTTTTTAAATTTACCAAATTATTTGTACTTATTGAAATAGTTTATAAAATAACATTTTTGTATTGGTTTCCTTAAAAACAAATATTTATTAAGAACATATTTAACATATTTAATTATTTATTATGTATTACAGTCGCTCCCGAACGACCAACCATTTATTTTGAATATGGAAATTCTATTGGAGGAGATCGTCCAGAAAATTACCAACAAAATTCCGGAAATGTGATTGTTGTCGATGAAGGCAGTCAAACTGTTACATTGGTGTGCCGTGTGGTTGGAGGTAAATAATCTTATTTTGTCGAAAACTATATATATAATACTTAGAGCCGTATTCATATTCAATGCTTAAGAATAAGTATTGCATAAGCTAATTTTGATGGTTTAAAAAATAAAAAAATTGAGATAATAACTAAAAGCAATGCTTAAGGTAGGTCTCGATCAACCTTAAAAACAAGTAATACCTTTTCTTTTTCTAAGCCAAAATCTTAAGCATCGACTATGAATACGGCCCTTAATGTATAAAAATTGTCAATTGTTAATTTATTTTTTCGAGGCCACATGGGCCGGCTCCACGAACATGATCGTGGATTATACATCACAATGTAATAAATTACAAAGAAAATATAAATTAATATACATATAAACTAACTATATACCTTAAATTATTATACGTACGAGAAAATTTATTATGGAAATTCTATGTGACAGTTGATATCATATACAAGTGTTATTAAATATTTTAACTCGAAAAAAAAATATTAATGTGAACAAATTTTGGAATGATATTGAAGTATCATCATCTGGATAATTTGATTTTTATTAAGTATTTTTTTTTTTTTAGCCTCCTAACTCTATTAATTTGACAATATTTTTAATACAATAATAATTATTACTCTCGAGTATCGAATGAACATATTAATATATAGATATAATGTTAGGAATAAACAAAAGTACCGGTATAGGTATTATCATTATTGTCACCATCACTCGCCGGACCGACAGTATCGTAACATCTTACGTCAAGTCCGTGATAAGCGGTGGCTCCTTCATCCACAAGTGCCTCGTCAGATCGCTACTTTGATGAGTGAATGTCTATTATATACAACTAACGTCACTGACTAAACTTTCTGACGTAGATACTATCCTCCATTCGCGTCCTGTTCGGCTGGCCGCAAGACCGGTCATTTTAGTGCATTTTAGTCATTTTCGGCATTCGCTAAATAATACACCAATCAAAGGTTAACCGCGTTTTATACATCTACGTGTTCGTATTCGTATACAGCAACGTGGTCACTAGATAATTTATTACGGTTTTGTACTTTTGTTACACGGTAGATTGGAATTCATATTGACATTGTGGGGTGTATTCGTTCCAGTATTTGTTGTATCCCCGTTTAAAGTAATTACAAATTCAGAAACGAAATTAAGAATCAGATGAATAAATTAAGATTTATATTATGACTGTTACTGAGGCTCTGTCGAGTGTTGACTATGGTGGTGACATCGCAGGGGTTAATTTTGCGGTTGTTGAATATAAATACATGTGTATACAATAATATATATATGTATATATAAATGGGGTTTGGGACCCAATTTATATATATTACCTATAGCATTTATTATTCATAAGTCGTGACTATCATACAATATAATCAATCATTACGATACCTTGTTAAAACTGTAAATAATTATAATATTTTAATTAATTATTAGTAATAAATACTAACTATGATAAAAATATAATAAATAAACATATCTACTCAATTATTAAAATGAATACTCGTCCAATGTTTAGTATAGACTATATAGGTACATATTGATGCAAGATTAAAAATAATATTAATATTTGATAACATATGAAAATACAATAATGTTTAAAGTATAGTGAGTTAATTTTTGATGGATAAATAAAATTGGAAGGACATCATTGTGTTAAATTTTTGAGAATAACTAAAACACCACACAATTTACGAATTCAATTTTAATATTGTCTTTTAAATATGGCTTCAACTTTGATATAGTACAATATTGTAGTATATAAACTACCTCCCTTACTTACATTCATATTTTAAGAACTAAATACATAATATTATGTTTATAAATTTAAATAATTGTATTTCATAATATTCATGTTATAGACATTATACCTACGTAAAGTTTGTAAGCTGGATATGTATCGTTTAATAAAAAGTTATTTAACTTGTCGTACCTATTCATTATTCATGATGACATGTTTAAAATTATATTTTTATTAAATCTTTTGGAACAAATAAAGTAAATATATTTATATTTATGTTGTTACGCGCCATAATAACTATGAATACTTGCATGACCGGCTTGGTCTAAAATATAACATATAAAAAATGAAATGTTTTGAGGCAAGTTCTAATATTGGTACTTTTAAATAATTATTTCAAATAATCACCAACGACCTAAAATATATTTATAATAATACCGATATAGATGATCAATGAAAAACTCTATCTAGTTTAATGTATTAAGATGTAAACAACTATAGTTAAAATAATATGCTATAAAAAATAATGCTTGTTAGGAAATCGTTGTATAAAATATGCAGTTTGTTATTAAATTGCTTACATCAATGTTTTACTGGGAATTTCGAATTTCGCATTTATTGAAATACTGAGTTTGTTAAAAAACAAAAAAAAATACGCTTCGGGGTATTTGATGTCTGTTAAAGAATATTGATAGATTTAGAAAAAACTGCAGGATTGTTTAATTTATTTTAATTTTTAAAACAGATTTTGGTTCAAAAACAATAATTCACTATATTATAATTTAATTGGTTATTAATATTCCCAAAACTATTTATGTTGTTATTTATAATAGGTACAAAAAGTAAAATATAAAAATACCTACTACAGAATTATAAATTAGCGGTCATTGATATATTTCTGTAAAAAAAACGAATATTATTAAAAACCACGTCGGTTAAGAACATAGTAATGTTGTGAATGCCACAAAAATTCAAATTCTGTCTTTAAAATTAAAATCCATCCTACCCATTATGCCTTCTCTGTCCACTGTCCAACGAGAGAATATGCTGTGGCCCGACAAAAATCAGATCTTCTTATAAGTTTAACCATGAAGTCCTGTCCCTCCCACTACTTTGCCAGATCTATTCTAAACGAACATCAACATTTAGAAAATCAATTGCAAATAGTTCCAATACCCTTTTGAAATTTGCAAATCAAAATCGTTATTTCGATTAATTTATAGACCAATTACGGTTAGCCTAACGTATAGCCCCCTCCCCAATATTATAATATTATAATATTGTTGGAGTCTTTAAATGCCTGAATAAATAAATATAGTTTTTGCTAGTGTCACAGTAATAAATAAGCTCAAGGTCACTTGAACAATTATTTAGGAACGTATAAATATTTTAAAAAATAAAAATTTCGAAAATTTGATTTTTAACTGCCTACGTAAATGGTAGGTTGGGGCCTGTACAAATGCCTTAAAACTATAATTTATCAATTTGTGCAATTGATTTGTCAATTGTTGAATTTGGTTAGGCATTGATTAGAAAAAGTGGTGGATTCATGAAAAGTTGGACATCCAAACTTAAAACTTAAATTAATGCTTTGTAAATGACTTGCTAATTCTAGAAATTAATTTGCAATTCATTAAAAAAAAAAAATTGCATTAATTTGGATTGATTCATTTGCAGTGTTCGGATTAGATAAGTATTTTTTTATCTAGATAAAGATAAAGATAATGCAACTCAAATGTATCTAGATGGATATAAAAGATAACCTATAACTAATATTTATCTAGATAAAAAAAGATACAATTTTTTTTTAAATGGGTTTTAAATTTATACATATGTTATTTGGCACTAGGAACATAATAATAATAATGATATAAATAAAAATATATACATTATTTATAAACCATATACTTGTTTTCAGAATCTGTACAAATATTTAAAATGCGTTGTACAATTTCGCTATTTTTATCATTAAAAAAATGTATCTAGTTGAATTTATTTAGATTAGTAAAAAAAATATTTAAGATGAACGTTTAGATACCTTGTAACTATTTATCTAGATAAGATAAAAGATGAACATATAATTGTCTAGATATTCATCTAGATACATAAATATATTTATCTAGATAAGTCCGAACTCTGTAATTATTTGACTGGCTTCGTAGTCAAACCGACTGCAGACCCTTTTAAACTCGATATAATATTATAACTTCAAAGCACGCCATGACGACTCGGACTGTTTACCATGAACGTCCGTGACATATTATGGAGTAGGTAAGTAATGTGACCACCAAATGCCAATATATATGTTACGGGCAGTGTGGAATACCGGGCAATGTGAACCACAATTTTTTTTATTAACATATTATTTTTTATTTTAGTTATAAATTATAATTTTATTATTACCTATTTAGCACACGATTTAGAAGCATGACACTTCGAATTACATAGTATGTCTCCTTTTCTACACTTGCATTTATTTGTTTTGCAACCATGTGTACACGGATCATATCCCTGTCCTCCTAAGTTAGAAAAGGAGCGGACTGCTTCTCGCAATGAAATTGAATTAGCCGGTACGTCTTCGATCTGTACAAATTTTTCTTTACAAATCGTGAATTGGTTTCTACTGTACAGTTGTTGCAGTTTTCCTTCAGTCGTACCGATTTCGTAGAAGTTATCTTTCACTGAAATATAGGTATTTTAAAATGTTAATAGTGAGATAATATATAATTTAATATAATTATTACTTGACAGAAGAACACATCTAAGATCACTCCCTGCTCTATCTACATCAGGAATTTTAACTCCAATATTTCCTGGGCAAAATCGTTTTTCAGACATTTCTGTAATTTTTTTGACTTGAATTTTCAGATTGCTAAATGAATCTTTCCTGTTTTGATTAATTGATGATTGTCTTGTTTTTGTTTGTTTTGCAATTATTTGTTCTTCATCACCTTCTTTTTGTACTTCAGTAGTCACTTCATTGTTTTCGTTGTCGCTAGAAAGGAACTGCATTGACTCCAAGGCAACCTGAATTTCTTCTTCAGTTTTCAATTTTGCTATCATGTTTGCAGGAAGTACTGAAGAGACGTTAAATCAATTTTAGGGGAGTACCAAACATTGCTTCATATGGTGTATGTTTCGTACCATGGTGGTAAGCACGATTTTTCATTAACTGTACGAATTTTAAGCCATTGCTCCATTTTTTTGTTTTATTATCTTGAAGCCATGTTGCAAGCACATTTTCAACATCTTGGTTTGCTCTTTCAACTTAACCTTGGCTTTGAGAGTGTCTTGGCTTTTAACATGGACTATTTTTAAAACGTGGTACAAAGTTCAGATATTATTTTATTTACGAATTCACGTCCGTTGTCGCTTTGTAATATAGCGGGTGCCTCAAAAAGAGTAAATATATCCAATAAAACATTAGCAACTACTTCGGCACTTTTATGTCTTAGTGGCCTAAGTATGACAAATTTTGTCAAATGGTCTTGATAAACACATATAAATTTATAATCCCCGTCTGGTTGCGCTTGCATATCAATAAGGTCTATTTGACACCTCGAATTCATTTCTGAAGAAATAATTGGTTTAACCACCAATCCTTTTTTCACCGTCTCACATGACTCGAAAAAATTTAAATATGACGTTATTGTTTCCCTAGTTATATTTTTTAATTTTTTATTTATTTCGTATTCCACTCGATTTCTACCACCATGCCCAATAGATAAATGTGTTTCATTTTAAATAACTCTTCATTAATAAAATAATAACATAAAATTGTATACAATTACCTTCTGCAGTTATTGGCACAATTAATTTCCTAGTACTGTCATTACGTCATATTTCTTCATTAATTTTAAATTTATTTTCTTCTCTAGCTTCAGTTGTTTTAAATAATTAATTATTTCATAATATTTAGATTTACTAATAAAATTACTGTTAGTTTTTTCGGTTCGATAACTTTGTTCAAATTTTCGTAAAATTTAGATTCTATTTTTGATACACGTACAGAGTAACAAAGTATACGTATAGTGTCGTGTACAGTATAAAAACTCGACTAGTTAGTCGAAAATATCAATTATTGTTCATATTATATCGTTGACTGATTTTATCGAGACTACTATAACTTTTATCATTCCGATATGGCCATACCGATGTGGGAAAATCATGGTTCTTAAATAGGCAGTACGATAGGTATAACAAAAATAAGTTTATACACCGTGTTTCAAAAATGTCATAGTTTATTGTAAAATTGCATTGAAAATTTTGTAAAATATTCGTAATATTATAATAAAATGAATAATCATCATTTAAAAAAAAAAAAACAATACTATAAATTACTATATCTAGGCAATAGGTAATAATAAAATTATAATTTATAATTAAAATAAAAAATAATATTAGTTGGTTAATAAAAAAAATCGTGGTTCACATTGCCAGGGCAGGAGCAACACATTGACTGGGCAATGTGTACATTTCCCGGTATTCCACATTGCCCTTAACATATACACGATAACGCGATCGGAAAATCTCGAATTTACAATGTGAAATTCTTTAAGCTTCACCTTAATAATATACCTTCAACATACACGTTTTGCCAGCCACAATTATACACATGGTGTCCATATGTACATACATTACACTAGTGTACCTGCAAACTATACAGGGTGATTTTTTTATCGAAGAACACTCATTATTTCAAAAAGTATTAATGTTTAAGAAAATATTTTTTTACATAGTTTCAAGTTGTTAAAAAAACAATATTTTTATTAAAAATTATATTTTTAAATATTTTTTATCCTTTTAATTTTTTAAGTTTTTTACTTTTTTGAATGACAACATCTAATTTTAATTTGATATTCAAAAACAGAATATTTTTCTGAGTATTTCGATACATAAAAATTGAATTTAGGGCAATTAGTTTATGAGTTATAAGTATTTAAAGTTTAGATGAGCGGAGTAGAGTGGTACGGGGTTACCCCGCGAAATGTTTGTCCACTACTCCGCTCATCTTAACTTTAAATACTTATAACTCATAAACTACTTGCCCTAAATTCAATTTTTATGTATTAAAATAATCAGAAAAATATTCTGTTTTTGAATATCAAATTAAAATTAGATGTTGTCATTCAAAAAAGTAAAAAACTTAAAAAATTAAAAGGATAAAAAATATTTAAAAATATAATTTTTTAATAAAAATATTGTTTTTTAACAACTTGAAACTATGTAAAAAAATATTTTCTTAAACATTAATACTTTTTGAAATAATGAGTGTTCTTCGATAAAAAAATCACCCTGTATATAATATTATTCTATATTATTGTCAATATAACAACAATATTTCACTATACATAGTATTCGGATAGCTACATTTTATGGTCCCGTCCATTGTGGTGTTCATGTGTGGAAGGTTTATAAAATCTGTTTTTTTATTGATGATGCGATGCACTGTTTTAAATGTATTATGTAAATAGATTTATATTTAATTTTTACTCAGAAATGTACATTTACTTGTTTAATTATTTATGATTACGGAAAATTGTCGGAAATCAGTTATTGGGTACACAGTGCCGGCCGCGTTCAATGAAAAATCATCACGTTTAGTAAAATAAAATATGCATTCGTGATTTTTTTTTATATATAAATAGAACTAATTCAGACACACGTGACCTCCACTAACGTGCATATGATTTTTACTCATTTTAATCATATAATGAGTTCCCTAAAAAACTCTCTTTAGAAAATGACCGGATGGAAGCCTGGATAGCCTGGAGCTATGCATTTGTATATAAACATTTATTTTTTTGAGCTCATTGTAAAACGTAGATTTCTTAATAGAAGGTTTTAATACAATTTTGAAATTTTTCCTCGAATTGTCCTACTCATTGCATTTTAGTGTATTAATATACAAAATATATTACTCAAAATACTCTATGTCTCTATGGATAAACCCCAATCCACTATTGCCACTATTATAATTTTATCATTGATAATGATAGTAAATAATTATATTTATAACAGTAACCAATGTTTTTGAATTGCTATTTGCTTGTATTTATCGTCTACTAGGCGAGTACACAAAACAAAAATTCGGGGGGAGGGTTGAACACCCAAAACCCCCCTCTGTATACGCGCCTGTCGTCTACATAAGTGCACATTACCACCCTCCATTCATTAACAATTAACCGCTCGAATAGACAACAGTGAACGTGTGAACGTTCGTATAAGTTTATTTGAAAGTACCATTGTCCATTTGGATTATTTTGTTTTATATGTAATTTAGTCATAAACTTTTACTAATAACAAAATGTTTTCAATATTTGAAAAGTATAAATATAATAAAAAAACGACCAATTGTGAAGCTAATGGAGAAATATCTGCCACTACCAGTAAGTAAAAACCTATAAAATCTCTAAACTAAAATTAAAGTTTGCACTGTCGTCTGTCTCAGTAATATTAGTGCCAATAATAATGGGTATTGTATGAGTTTCAGCCTCTGACTATCTATAACCATATGAAAATATGACGAAAAAAATAGGGGGCTTCAGCACCCCCAGTTTTTTCATTGAAATTGCGCCTCTGTCTAAACTTATATAATATTATGCTTTATACATGGTTAATTAATAATAAAATTAGAGATTTGAATCTGTAGTTCCTAATCACTTAAAGTTAATTTTTTAGCTATTATAATAATAAGTAGCACGATCGTCGTATTCTTACTACATTTTTTAGGGATTTAAATTTCTTTTTTTTTAAGGTTTTATAGGACATTCAATTTTCAGTCTTACTGTTAACTATAAATTATGAAACAATTAAAAACACGTCCAAGAAAAGCTACTAATTTCATCTGTTTCTTGTACGTGTTTAAAATAACCTACATATAATAATGTATTCATTGATAAGTGGTTGTTGTACGTCGTAATCCTAAAAGCAGTTAAGTAATATACATAATATAATATGGATGATATTGAGAATTTTAATCAGATGGTTTTCAATCATTCATTGCCTAATCCAATAATTTATGCTATATTATGACATAATAATATGCTTCCATATTATAATCGTATACTTATAGTTTGATTTAATGTATATGTAATAGTTTGGTTTCATCGCAGTTGCTATTGATAGCTTAATCCGTCGAAAGACTTGACATTTTTGTGAAAACCATCACAGTAATTTTTTTCTCAGTTTTTTAACGATGCCTAATAATATATTCTATCTAGATTATACATTTTTTTATGTTATTAACCTTCCGACTGTCATCCCTTCTTTTTTTTTTTGTTGCGCTCAGGTCTCGGAGTAATATCACTACCTATATTCCTGTTAATATCTATACATAATGTGGGTGCGTGATGCGCCTACATTCCTCGGGGCCCCACCACACCTATGAGAACTACTAGTGGCTAATGGCTATAGCTGATAATTATATTGGAAATTTATTCTTAATTAATATTCAACAAGTTTCTTATTATCGGAATAGCAGCTGATCAGGTATTGAACTGCTTGCGAAGTTTACACGACGCCTTTTCATGATTGTAAAAGGTCCGTGGTTCTATAGTTAGGCACATGTATTGACCGAAGATAACACTGTAGATGACTCTTAGTTTGGGATTTTATGTGTATGAATGGCGCAATTTACACGTATGCCCATATGTATTCCATATTATGGCAGTGTTCAAACAATGTTGAATTTGGTTGGTCAGTAAAACAAAAAATAATGTTACACAGTTAATAGTATTTTTTTTGTTGATATATAATGTCATATACGACAAAATCTTGGTACATTAAAATAATTAAAAACATTGAATTTCGTCGATAATTCAAATAATGATGTGTTGTATTATTGATAAATTATTTAGATTTACAATACATAAAAACAGAGTACGTACCTACATAAAAATAAATTTTATTTTGAGTGTTTGCATTTACCTACCTATTGTTATTTCATTTTCTGTGTTTTTGATAAAAATAATTTTCTCACGTCAGCAGTATAGCTTTTACATGTAAACAGCTGCAACTTTACTGATATGTGTTATAACTTATAATGTACGTGTATAACCGCGCATTATGTTAGCAGTGAAATAATAAATATGTTGGGTAAAATGACGGGTCAGGATTAAAGTATCATAACGTTAATAATATTGTAACTACATTTAGTTCAAATTGAGTTAACATTTACATAATATGTAATAAACTATTTGTGTGTAATACGGTTAAACTTTTCGAGACTTTATTTCAAAGTCACAAAAATGAAATACACGAAATAGGAATATTTACCTAGTTGTTATTTTATTATTCATCTCAAAAACTACTTGATGTTTGTGTTAATCAAAATATACTAATATTATTTGTTATTTATCAATTAATTTTATATAATATTATATTTAAATGATTTAGATAGTACTAAAATAACATGATTTACCTACTTTGTTTTATAGTTACACCAAAATTGTTTATTTGAATAATAATACATTTTCAAATTACTACTTATAAAATAAATTGTTTAATAATTAGTAACTGTTTAAGTGTGCGAACTTTTTTTTTAAGATATCTGAATTATCTAATTAGTTTTGTGGCTTTGTATCCTCCAGCACATAACTACATAACGTAGTTTATTTTTATTATTATTATATAAAATGTATTTATAATTTATATATGCACAATATAGGTACATAAATACATTATAACATAATACAATAACCATTTGTGACACCACTTCATAAATTCGAGCTCAAACGTTTAAGATATTGCCAAGTTAAAAATATTGTATCATGCCATAGTCTATTAAGATCAAAAATAGTTTACTATAATATATGCTATATTATATAGTATACCTAAGTTCAGAAAAAACTTTTATTATTTTTAAGACGTTTAATAATAAATGCATATAAACTAAAAAGGATTAAATTAGTTTTTAAGGTTAACTACTGAACTAAGTCAAATGTCATTAAATTTAATAAGTAAGAACGTAATGTATATTTGTATCAATTATAAATCTTTATATCCTTTAATTAATTACTTTTTAAACACTTAAAAACAATTATTATTTCCTAAATAATAACCATGTATTTTAGTGGTTTCGAAAATAAGATATATGTCCGTAGTCTATTTGAATGAAATAATCAATACAATTGTATGCCATTAGAAAGCTTCATTCAAGACCGAAGCATTTTTTTTGGAGAAGGCCATAATAATAAACCCTCCAAGTTCCACCTAGTTTCTCCAATGAGCATTATTGCATTTTATTACAATAAGTTAGTCTTGTTATTTTTTAAGTACCTATGTAAGTATAAAGTATAAACTCGTTTGTATTTTAAAAAAGAGGTATATTATAGACAAAGTGTAGACCATGATAATTCTTTATACATAGATTTAATATAGTATAAACTACATAAATACAATCATTTACTTTTTTTGAAAGTTTGTCTATTCTTTTATGACACAATAAGATTATATTTAAGCTTAAAATTTTAATAGAACTTTTGTTCTTAAACACATAACATGTAGGTAAGCTGAAAAACATTCGTTTTTAATATTTTAAATAATTATAGGTACCTACTTATTGGTATAATTCAGATTTTTAAACGTAGCTAGAATGAACTTTTATAACATTTGAAAATATATACAGTGTAGTAATGTTGACCCGTTTAATGATATTTATGGTTTAAAAAGTACCCATCATTATATTATTTCAGAGTACAATGCAGGGGAATTACATATTTTTAGTTTTTTTTTTTACAACTTAAGATGATGATTATAGCCAAGCGTAATTTTAGTTAATTAAAAATAATTTTTCGAAAATATTTAATGCATAGAAAACAACAATAATTGTCTTAATACATTACACTAATTTATTTTGCAGGGTGGCCGCGACCTCGACTGACGTGGTACCACGAAAATGCAGTATTGCACTCTCCGTATCAACTGGTAATTGACGATAACCACAGTCGCGGGTACCGCAAAAAGCCGAACAACGATTCGACCACCGGCGGTGTGACCGTTAACCGTTTGGTGTTGACTAACCTAACCAGGTGGCATTCGATAATGAGCCAGCGGCAACAGACGTTGGGCACGGCGCGTTTGACGTGTCAGGCAAGCAACAGCATTTTATATTCAGTGTCCCGTCCGTCGGCAATTGCTGTAAATTTGCCACCTCCAGCGACCACCGAGCACACTTTTATCCGTTTGAACCGTAAGTAAATCGATAACGATAATATTGTTATATTTACATTGCATTTTCCCGGCCGGTTATGACTTGTGCATTTAGTAAACTGCTTTAGATCGAATGCGATTGGATGTGTGTGTGACCGCCGTTTAGGTACCTACCCGTGTTATCGCATATAGTTTTGGAAACTGTTTGCGAAAAGTATATAGGCAGTATATTGAGTATAATAGTACTGCACCGATGTATAGATATTATATTATATATTATTATACCTAGCCGTTGCTCCGCAGATAACCCTTTGGAAACAAGTTTTGAAGTCCACTATATATTATATAATTACCTACTTTCTCGGTCTTTATTGCAATTCCAAAAGCCGCAAAAAAATCATTCACCTTGAATCGTTAAATCGTAATTTAAGTTGTATTGTATTAATTATAATTTTTCGACTCGGCTTTATTTTATACTGCATAGTTAGTACCTACATTTTTCGACAAAATGTGTTCACTTTACATGTATTAATGCGATGAATATGCGATAAATGTACATAATAACAATATCAGACATCCGCAGCAATATGATTCTGAACATTTGACATTTTCAAAACAAAAGAAAAATAATGAAGACAAAGGCTTGGTACTTCTATAACTCTTACACATTATAAGAATGCATAGTTATTAACATTTGACAATTAAAACAGGAATCATAACCATATAGTTGCTTGATAGTTAATAGTTTTGAGGAAAGTGATCTGCACTACCACGGAACTGGTAATTTTTGCACTTTCAATCGATACTATACTTTCACTTCCATAATACAAAAAAGTTAATTGTTACCTACCGAAATTTAGCAGTGAACTGTGAAATATGATCCAGAAATATTCGTCCAGGGCCGTAATGCACTTTATTTACCCTGGGTCGACAATATTTGTAAAAATTAGCACTTAATAAGTGAAATGGCCACGGGCCAACAAGTATAAGAGTATTATTGCTCCATCGTATTGAATATATTATTATAGTTAAAACAATAATAGGTGCTATTGAAAAATAAATTTCATTTCAATATGGATTATTTTCTTGTTGTAATTTAATGCACTTACGGTTTTACTTTTTAAATCGCTCTATAGGTATAATACAATATTAGTGCCCACTGTTTTTTTTTTCACAAGCCTTAAATGCAAATACGAGTTACGCCTCTAGTTCTTCGGTTCCTCTATATTTGGAGAGCTTGGTCTGTCGACATTCACAGAGTCCTCCTTTTGTGGATTAGTGGATTGGTTGACGAAAATCGGCTTCTCCATTGCAAGAGTGACGGATTGGTAGCACCAATCCCTTATGCAGATATAACCGACACTCATTTATGCAGATGTCCAACTTTTTGTGAATAACTACGCGAAACTCGGTCAAGGGTATTTTCGAAATCAAATACATTCTTCCAAAATACCCATATTTCAACGGAAATACCGTTATAATGATCACATTAAATATACAGGGTGATTCACCAAGTATGCTCTCCCTCATTTTTCTTCAATAATGCTGTTATTCAAAATCTGATTATTGGAATTTTTAAATGAACTTTAAGATCATATTTTCGAGATTTTTCGTATTACTATTAAGGACTTAAGGAGTGTCCTATGGAGATAAAAACTTCTAACTTTTTTTTTAAAATAAGAACAAATCTTTTCAACTGTAAATTATACAGTGGACAATTTTTCTGAAATTCGTACTGGTAGTTTTTGAGTTATTCGACTTCGTGTTATAAGGATAAAAAGTCCATGGTAATGGGTTTATAAAATATGGGGGCTACGGTGATTTGAAAACCGTAGTCATTAATATTAATCTATCAGTATTAATAATTTGTAAAATATATAACAAATATTATATCCAGTTTTACGTATTTTTTATATTTATGTAAAACCATTTTTAATGACTATTATCCTTAATACAAATATTTTAATAACTAAGGAACAAATTATTCGAATTTTTAATTAGGGACATCAACCTTTTCAAAAAAAATGATCCACTAAATAGTCTATAGTAAAAAGGAGGGTTCTCATTTGAAAAACAGAAGTTTGTATAGCCACAAGACATTTCTTAAGTTGTACAAAAATTTCATAAATTTTAAAATATAGTCTATTAGTATATTTAAAATTTTCAAAAATCAGAACTTGAATAAATTCATTATTAAAGGATTAAAGGGGGGGAGCTTGGTAAATGCTTGGTAAATCAAATAATATATATTATTTTATAAACATGTATATACATTTTTTCGGGACAAAAACAAACCTGGAGAGTTAAGAGGAGTTTAACCAAAGATACTTATAAAAACATAAAGGGGAGGCAGAACCGTACTAATAACTTATAAATAGGTGCAATAACACATTTAAAAATTGTATTATATTTAAATTTAATTGCATAATTGTATTTAAAATATTATATACTATATAATGATGTGTGCTTAAAAAATTTCTCAGTACCTACCTAAATGGAACAAAACCGTATAGTTGTTTTAAGTTCCAAAATATAAAACTTTGCAAGGCATGTTGCAATAAAATAAAAAAGTTTGTAATAATTCTATCAAATAATACATATTGTTTATAAAATGATTGTGTAACATTTACTTAGAATGAAAAGTAATAAGAATAAAACAATAAGCATATGATTTTTTTCGTATTATTTTGTTTTTTTTTTTTTTTTGTATATACTATTTGTAAAAGGAAATTTTATAATTATTTTTAATTGCATAAAAATAAAAAAATAAAATAATATAAAAACATTTGAAACTAATGCTATAATTTATTAAACAATGGAAGATATATTATAAAAATATGATGTACCTACCATGAAATAAGATTCGGCCCAAACAGTGTTATCACGCAGGTATAAAGTGGGCTTAGGATTAACGAAAATTGAAAGAAAAGTATTAACAATCATACAATTATATAGTTAGTTAAATAATATTTTAAGCACATTCTTTTTAGTTAATTAAAACAGTTTTAATTCATATCGAATCAATTTACGAGGGTAGGTTGTTACACTTATATTTAACTTCAAAATATCAAAAACAATTAGTGTCAAATGCATTTTGTGTTAGTTGGTATTTGAGCAGAAATGGTATAAGGACAAGGTTAATGGTTATAGATAACAATTATTGACATAATATTATGGTCAAAGAATAAAAAAGACATAAAATATTTTCTTTTATCTTCACTCAATGTTAAAGGAATACCTTATAATTATAATATGGTTTTGCCTGTTTTACGGAATTACTCATCAGCTTTCCCCAACATAATTTAATAGGTTGACAATCATTAAATTATCAGACTATCTACATATACATGCACATGTTGTATTATTATGATTAATTTTAATTGAAACGTACATTTGTGAACAATACATTATCATCTCACTCCACGCCGCAGGTAATCGGTATTCTTGCCAAATTATAATACTAAATATTAAATTATACCAGATGGCAATTGATAACCATCATACATAGATGGGTAAAATGTAGTTAAGAGAAAAGTGGATTAGTTAATTTGGTTAACAGTTATATAATGTGGCCAAAAATATTCTACAACTAATGCAGAAGAAAGTTTTAAAATATTCGTTAAGCAAAAGACAATTCTACATTAAGTTATCATATGATTAAAGAACAAATTAATTTAAATAAGTCTGCGAAACAATTGTTTGGTGATTAAAAAATGCTAATTTACAGAGCCGTACATTATAACTTAGCAAAAAAGTTTTGGATTTTATAAAAACAAATATGTTGACATTCTCTGTTATACTTTTAAAACAATATAATTTGGAATTGTACAAGTAAATTTGAATATCTTTTGTAACAAAGAAAAAACAAATATATATGGAATAAATCAAATAAAACTTATATTTAACGTGTATTATGGCTTATAATATTATTCCGAGTGTGTTGTCATCTGAGACTTTTTCCTGTACAGTGTACACTGTACAGCAATATTACTAATTGAAGATAATTGTATCATAAATTATGACTTTTAGAACTATTTAATATGAAAACATTTTGAAGACTCGATTATGCTGTAGTTGTATTTTTAAAACTCCAATACAACAATTTGGTTTTTTTTCATTGATGTTTATGAACTCAAAATATTATTTATTTATCAATAAAATAAATAAATTAAGTTTAGTAAAATAATAATAAATCTTTTTTTTTCAATGGTTGATCACTTTAAAATTGTAAATGTTATTGCACCCAGCTAAAGTATAAACAATAAAATTTCATTAAGTACATACCATTAAAGACAATATTTACACATACGTTAAGACGTTTTAGTGTATATCCTAAATATATATCTAAACTTTAAAAATGAATCCTAATAAAGAGTAATTGTCAAGATAAATAAAGAGTAATATAGCCGCGTATAGGGGGGCTATTATCGAAAGTGTTTTGAAGAGTTTGTCCTACTTAACAGTGTCATTATCATTAATTTATAAATTTTAATTAATATATTTTGAGCTTTCAGAATTTTTGTAGAATACCATAACTTAATTCTGAATAATTAAAAAAATGTTCTTAATTCATTCACTGATTCAAATTAGTTTAACTAAAACAATTGTTATTCATGTAAATTACCTGTTATGTCATTATATGTCATAATATCAAACAATACACGAAAAACTTAGGTTTTTATATATTATGTTTGACTATGTTCAACAGTTATATAACTTAACTTACTATCACTTCTACTATATATTTACTCTTACTTCACTTGTTTGTTGAATATGAAAAATGTCTATTATACTTGAAAAATTAATACAAGGTATAGTACCTACTACAACAACCTGAGTGAAGGATTTTTCGAGTCCTACCATTATACTATTTAAATTTTAAACATTTTCTATTCATACATTTTGTTGATGGTGGACAATTTACGTATAGTTGAATATTATTATTATTATTTATTATTTCTTTATTGGCGGAAAAACTCCGTTTACAAAACATTATACTTACATATAAATTGTGTAGTAAATAACAGATACAATAAAAATTGTAGCATGTACGAATAATATTAAAATTCGTATTAATATATTAAAACTAATATAACAAAATATATAATATGTGATACCTATATAATTTTACAGCCATAATGAACTATTAACTAATACCCATAGTATTTCCTATAGCCATCAGTATATTCGCAGGTGTGATGATTTTAAGTATGTTTTAGAAGTGTTATTAATTAAGAAACTTTTTTGGTTTCTGATGGATCAGGTATTAATTCTAAAATTGAATCGTTCCAACAAATAAGGGCAATTTATAGAGTTCATTTTAATAGTTTCTAAAAAAATGAATAATGAAGGTTACCTACTTCTCCTAAGTATACTCTTAATTATACGATTGTATATTGAAATATGATAACACTCCATTATAATCTAAATGTCATGTCTTTTTTTTTTAATGCTAAAAACGAAGAAAACGATTCTGAATAGCTTCAAGATTCTGAGTTAAACCTATGTTATTTGAATAGATACCAAATAAGGAATGTATATTCTAATTGGGATCTGACAAATGCAAAATATATATATTTTTTAAGGCATTTAAATTATTAACATTTGAACAAGTAAGTGCAATGAATACAAGATTTTGAAAAGCTTTATTAGTTATTTTATCATTTATCAATGTGTCTATTAAAAAATGTACCAATGATTTGACCGTTTTTAGTCCCACACACCTTTTTGAAAATGTGGCAGTTGTTTACAGTTTTTAGTTAATAATATAATATTATGTATGAAATTGAATAATAGGTACTCACCTTAAATATATTCATCGTACCTCGTGACAACCATTATACTTTGTTGCCTACCTACGCAAATACGCTAAAATGTATATTTTTTAATAAATATACAGTGTATATTATACAGTCCTATTATAGCTGTATATTGTCATAGTATTTATTATTTATGATTTTATTCAAATAAATATCTATTTCTCGTTAAGTTTATTGAATATTCTAATACTATACTTGATTTGATAGATTTAATAAGTTTCATATTGAACATTTGAACCGAGTATTTATTACGTATTATTCAAATGTGTTTACTGTTTTAGTAATGTAAATTTGAATATTTTAGCACATTCAATTTGATTAGGCAATATATAACATTAATAATTATTGATTATATGCCAATGTACACTCACCAATAAATCATATAAACAAGGAACATTATAGTGGAGTGTGCATTTCAATGACTGATAATTTTTATTACATATTAAAATAATATAATATTGACCTTTAGTTATTTGAAAATGATAGCATTTTATTGTCAAGCACACATAATCAATGGTTTTTTTTTTATTCCAAACAACAAACTTTTATTTTCTTAGTGAAAGTTTATTTGTTTCAATGTCGATTTGTTATATTTTGTCCTCAGTTATAATAAAACACTGGTATTTTATGATTATAAATAAACGGTAACTAAAAAAATACAAAAAAAAAAGGTCAATGAGGGATCAACCTCATCATCCCCTCTATCATAAATACGACTGTGCTTTTCACAATCTAAAATTTTTGAATCATTATGTATTGGAAATTATGAAGTGCCGGAATAAATACATTTGAATTTCAAGTTAATAGAACCATGCATATTTGGTTTTTTCATAGTACATAATACATAAAATATTATATTTTATATTGTATTGATATATTGAATAGTCAATGAGATGAAATATGAATACAAAAATACTAAATTATGCATTTAATATTAAGGAACGAAATATTGAATCCATGTATAGGCATTCAAAACTTTCATATTTGCGGATGAACCTCACATTTTCACCAGCCCGAATGTCTTTTTTTAAATATAAATATAAATTTTTCGGATATAAAAATTAATTGCACAAAATATATAAACATATACCACACATTTCCATTTTTCCAGTTACAACATGAAATACTTTTTAAGTAATGTTTATTCTACCTAAATTCTATAGTTTTAAATTTGTATTATTTCTCGGATGTAAACTTCCAACAGGTATCCATGTCCCATGTACCTATTTTTACTAAACTGTGAAAATTAGTTTATATTAAAATAACACTGCAATGTTATTTTAATCCACACGTGTGCAATATATTTCCCTGAATCCGAAACTACCGACCAATAAAGTGTATGCAGATTTATGTTGATTATGTATTATTTTCTATATTCCACGACCCACACCATTTTTAAATCAGTTCTTAATTCTTAGTTTTGGGATACGTTTAAAAATTACACTTTTCAATATACATTGATGTATTTATGATATATTAAAACAAAAATATCAGGATGACTTTAAGTATTTTAACCTAGAAAGACATTATTCGGAATTTAGCTATGCTGTACCAACATGCAAAGCTTATATAAGTGGTGTATAAGATTCAAAATTTAAACATATGGCAGCAAATTTCTTTATCTTGACGTAAAAGATAAAAATGTATACTAATATTCTACATTTAAATTTTGCAAAATGTTTCATATTAAAGTTTCACTTCGTGTAGTTTACATTGCTTATAAAACACTTAATAAGCTGATAGTTTTATCAATCGTAATAGTTGAGAATTCAATAACGTCTTATAATACGTCATAATAATCCTTACTAAAAGTTATTAAAAATTGTTTAAATATTATATCTATATAACTAAATTAATACAAAAAATAAAACATAAATCTAACCCCTATTTTAAGGTTTAATAGGTACGATACATAATGTACAGTATGAAATTTAAAAGAGTGTGTAGTTGTAACATGAACTATGTGGCGATAAACGAGTTTCAACTGTTTTGATAAAACATAAAAGTAACCAGTATCTAGGTAGGTATATAGTTAATAATTATTAATTTACATTTTTAAGTTCTGGACATTCTGGTGTCTATAAAAGTCAATGTCAAGTGACAAATAGTAAAAACAAAACATGAATTTAAAATCCATTACTTATGTATTTAATTATTTAAATCAAAATATTATAATTACAATTTACAATTATTGATTTATCATTTTAAACTAGTACATTATTATAGGTTCTAAAAGTCGAACAAGAAATCTGTTATAAGGATATTAATTATTAGCATTATAATATACACCAGTAAACTATAACAATATGTCAATATGCATTAAGGGCATCGGAGTCAGCGCTTTCTTAATAAAATAAACATGTCTTACGGGAAAACTCTTACGCTCTGTATTTTACTATTTTAGTTGGATTTTGTTAATTTTTATTTTATTTAAAAGAAGAGAACATTTTGTAACTCAGATTAAAGCAATATTTTCAAAATTATAATATTATGGAAGCTAAAATATGCATTTTATTACAATATTTGTTATTTGTCAGACGTGTTTTTCTTGCACTATAAAGTAAAATGAAAATCCAGGCTTTGATCTGACTTGAAAAATATTCTCATATTTCAGATAAAAAAAAAACTAACAAAATTCGACACATCAATGAGGCATGGGAATTTTTTTTGCGAAGTCTTTTTTGTTGATATGATACACCTTATCAAACCCCCCCCCCCCCCACACAAAAAAAATAGATATCTGGCAGTAGATTAGGTACTGGAAAAGGATTATAATAATTAAGGTAGCAACTAAAATATAAATAATAAAATATAAAATTATAAATTTCGGAAAATTATTGAGAGAACCGGCACCGACACCCTTAACAGTAAAATACGCATTTTTTTTTTCAAGCATCATATCTAGATTTGACCCAATTCACACATTATCATAATATTCTTAAGTATAAAACCAAATCTGTAATTCTTTATATAATTAAGAATAAGTAATAATAATACAAATTCTTAGACAATAATATTTATAATGCTTTATGGGAGTGTTGGCAGAGCCCGGCGCTCTTTGTTGACGGAAAATGATATAACTTTGTAGAACGAAATATGTGTAAAATAACGGTTAAATATAGGTACACCAAGCCTAGCGATGATAACTAGTCCAATATTATAGAATATTTACGTACCGACCTATTCAGTTGCATATTTACTGTTAACTTGTATATTTTGTTGACTTATAAAAAACAGAATATTACTATAATACTGTTAATTTTCTATTTTGTTTCATTACCTGTATAATAATGTGGTATACAAATTGAAAAGTATGATGTACATAAAATAATTTCAATAATTGTTTACAGTATTTTGGTAGACTACCACCAGTACTTGCAGGTGATTTTACTTAGTTGTTGTTTGGTAAATTGTGATTCATAATTATTATTGTGATTAGGTATCATTAACGGCACAGGCGCGGCGTGGAGCGTCGGCCAAAGCTGATAACATTCATCGTATTATTCTACCTATAAATCTATCCTTTTCAGTTATACCTATATATCTCTGAATAATAATATACCTTTCGTAAATAAAAAAACTCATTGAAATTTAGTTTTTTGCATTTTATTGGGGATTATAAAAGTAGAAATTCCTTAAAATAACACCGCCCTCTAAAAAAAAATTGTGTATTAAAATAAACGCCACATCGTATTTTTCCAAGTGCTATACCTAATATAATCACTTTGAATTCATTGTACCTACCTGTTTGATAATTATTTCATATTATTAAATGCAGCCAAATATGTTCAATACTACTATGAGTCGACATTCGTGAACTCCTTCAACTGTAATAAATTGGATGTACCTAGGGTACTTATTGTATTCATATTTTGTAATATTGATTTTCTTCGATTCTTTGTACATTTTTGGTATATATTTTATTCGACGATAAGTAACAATATTGCCTCGTATATACATTTGATACATGGGTATATGGATACAAAAAAAAATTCAACTTATATTTTTATCGTTGTTGACTAACTTAACTAATATTTTTTTTACAGTGAAACCACCGAAGTGCAAATCACTATCAATAAAGGATACTCAAACCATTTGAAAAGTAATGAAAGCCATGTGATTGAGAAAAATGAAGTGTTCGCGTCGGAAGATACAGTTGTGACAGAAATATACAATTAGAGCCGACCGGGTGTATCAAGCCGAGTGCCGTTCGAAAGGATCTCGACCATTGGCTACAATCGAATGGTATCTATTAAAAAAAAATCAACGCTTTAACGTTGGTCAATCCATAAATTCCACTCGTACGATGGATGCATCGTCCCTGATGGTCTTGTTGGGAGAAAAACGAGGCGGTGCTAATTTAGAAGATACAATCTCCGGAGTGGTGGAAACACAACAAGTAAGTAATAAGTTCCTATTTTACGATTATATAACAATGGAAACGAATTATTATACAAGAAGCAAAATATATACATTGGGCTCAAATGCTCAATAGAATGTTTGATATATATATATGGTCAACCAGTGTGCAAGATTATTCGTGGAGGAGGTTACGATAAAAAAATGTAAAGATAGATACATAAATTATCAATAAATAATGTTATATTTATATTCATTTTTTAAGTATATGAAAATCGTTTACATCAATAGGTGGAGTTGTTAGACAACATGTAGGAGTTTTGCAGAAGTACACTTGATTTTAATTCGATAAATCCAATATCTATTTATGACCTAGATGCAAAGAAAAGGCTATGTGGGAGGGGATAACAGAATGACCCCCCCACCACTATTGTGCACGTGACTGTACATGATTACATGATGGGTAAACTGAACTAGAATAGAGCCATCACTAATACTTTTTTTTATAATCATTATTATGTCAGTGAGCATACACGATACACCTACACCTAATTGTCTAAAATTGAAATGTGTCACTTGTGCGAATAGGGTATTGTTATAAAATACGCTTTAAAGATAATTATACGTTGTATTTCCACAATAACAATGATTGAAACCAAGACATGTCTTATAACCTTATATTTTGCACACAGAACACATAATTACTATTTACTATTATAATTGTATCAATGAAAAAATACGACTAAAAGTATTTCAATATAATGCGACGAAGATATCTAAATTGCATAACATGTCTCTAAAACAAAATTAATTGTATTATATTGGACACCAATATCCTTCAATAGCACCTTTCAGTTATATTCTTAAATATTTAATGACAAGCTTTAGTGCAGTACATTTTTAATAAAAATCAAATTCTCAAAACAACAATGTCTTGGTTAAGCCTGTATTATAATTTTTATTTTCAATCCGTATATTAATACAGAGGCGTTCTCAGGATATTTCAATGGAGGGGGATGAAAAAAATGGTTTCAAAATAAGCCGTAAGGGTTTTGCCTCACAACTCCCATATTATAATAATGAATATTAAAAAAGCGGGTAAGTGGATGTCGCTCTGCTGTACAGTAGATTACAATAGTTGGTCACTGTATAATGGATTGTATTAAATTTGAATTCAATGAAATCATATCATTGTATACGAAAAACGATTCTGAGTGGGAGACGGTTTGTCAGTCTGGATATTTTATATTGTAATTATATTTTATTATAGCCTGTAAGTTGAATTAATATTATAAATTACGATAAAATAACTAAAATCATTATTTTTATTTTATTTGTTACTATGGTGATAAACAAAGTGTTAGAAATTGAAATCACATTTTTAGCGGTTTTTGAAATTTGTCATTGAAATTGTAATGTGTCATTAAATAAATATTGAGAAAATTGAAAAATTACCTCTCTAAAGTACCATCTTGATAAAATTTGCTACAAAGAAAAGATATACTATATGTTAAAAGCGAAGAACTCCTTCTGGTAGAAATTTTGTATGCAGGATAAAATAAAAATTAAAATAAACAATATTGAAAAACCAATAGAACCCTCACTCCGCTCAGAATCTAATAATATTGATAGTAATATAGTTGATAATATCAAATAATCGATTCAAGTCATATTTATTGTTCTTTTTATTTAAACTATACAAGAATGTTATGAATCAGTTTAAATCAGGGATAGAAAATGTTTTTAATTTTTTCGTTTTCGTTTTTGATTAACGTTTTTAAAAACGTTATTTTTCTATATTGTTTTTGATAATATTGTTTTTTTTTATAGTAGTAAATTTAGCAATTTAGAAATGCACTTAAGAGTTAAAAATTAAAATTAATTATTCTTGATTTCAAATAAAAATGTTTTTAAATTTAGTAGAGCATTGTTGGTAAAGATTAAAAAGTAAATACTTAAGTAACATTTTTTTTTTCGTGTTATAAATATAATAATGTATAATACTATAATTTATTTGCGTTTTCGTTTTTAATTTCGTAATTAATATTTTTTCTGTTTTTGGGATTTTTTGTTATGGTTTTTTGTTTTTGTTTTATTAATTGTTTTCGTTTTTTTTTCCGTTTACTAACGTTTTTTAAAAACGTTTGCCACCCCTGGTTTAAATTATTTATTTTATTTTATCACTGTGGTGTTATTATTGTGTATCTTACCTTTACATTTTTTCTGACGCTGGGAATGGGTAAAGTTGACGGAGTGATTGTTTACAAAAATACAGTACAAATCAATTGTAAAGCGAATTGCCTGTTATATGTTATAATTATCAGTGATAAATAATAATATTGTTTATGACTGGTGGAATCAATAATCACGATAAAGAAAAATTGCAAAAAAAAAAAATAAAATAATAACTACCAAGTCAATATTGAAAACACAAACACATATCAAAAGTAGACAAAACGTGTATTACTAATATGTAAAAAAATAAAGAACCTTGGGGGGGGGATCTATCCCCCATATCCCCCCCCCGTGAGAACGCCCATGTATTAATATGACATAATTATTATAGTATACCTATTTCAAAGAAATATTTTTTCTAGAGTGTTGTACAAATAATTTTACTTAATATGGAGTTAATTAATGGGATATTACCTTACTATGTAATGTAATATATAAATGTAATTAATTGTCAAGTTTACATTTTAATTATGTTTATAATAATATTATGTATAAACATTTTAGTTAAATAACTATTAAACACTTAGGTACCTAATATATTTGATTGCAAATTAAAAAAAATATGTTTAAATAAATCAAATAAGACATACCTATCTAGTATCTACATTTATCAGCTATGATTAGTGCTTAGATTTTAGTATTCTAAAAAAACAGGAAAATGTCTTTAAACAATAAGTAAGACTTGATGCACTAATAATATTACAAAACTTTCAAATATGCCTTTAATAAATGTTTTGAACATAATGTTAAATAAAAAACATAATTGAACAAAAATCTATTCATACTACAATCAATAACAAAATGTCTGATAAGTATACTCTGTCACTATAGGCAACCTGTTAGACAGGCAGACCACTATGTATTTTATAAATAAAAGTTGTTCTCTCTCTGTACGTAATTTGGCATTATCACCATTGTTTTTAACTTATGGTATTTACGAAAATGTACCATTTACATTTATGTTTAAAATATAGGTATATTATTTAATTGATTCTATAATATGTTTATTTTATGGAATGAATGTACATTATCATTTAATTACCTATATAGGCACTTAATTTTCAACAAAAAGATTTGTAAGGGGTAATATTATACCTACACTTTGACAGACTGCCGTTTTTATTGATTTTGTCTTTTGAGTTTTAATATTGATTATAATCATATTAAATTGTGAAATAATTATTATCATAGCATGATAAAATCTCTCATCAGTTTTAAATGATATAGATACAATAATGAGCTGTATAAACATATACATATAAACAATTTAAAATATGTTAATTAATTTTTAATTATAAATTTCATTAAGTGTTATGTAATAATTTTAAGCAATATATAATATATATATATATATAAATGTAGATAGTTAGTATCCATAGAAAATACTACGTTTTGATAAAAATTGTTTTTATTATAAAATACTATCGCATCAATCAAACTATACAACCATTCAAAACTGCCTATACCAATGGAAAAACCGGAGTATAAAAAGCATTGAAATTTGAAACATATTATATATTTTTTTAAATAATTATTGAAATTCAAGGAATAATAATTAAAAAAAAAAATGTTTTCTGTATTTTAATCCCAAAGGGAAATATCCTTTATGATTTAACATAGAAAAGCACAGAAAGATGGATGTGCCATGTGCATGTACTATTTACAAATTAATATTATATGACATATTTTATTTTATCGATTGTTACAAAATACAGAATGTTTACCCTATACAACCACTTCCATATCTAGAATTACTATTATTATTATTATCATTATTGTTCTATTATAAACACACAGTTCTAGCTAATGAATAATGATCAAAAACAATAGCGGACCACTATAACTCAGTTAATTCATCAATTAATGTATTTCAGCATCATCGCCGATATTTGTATTTGTTCTAAAAATTAAGTTTGCCTCTCTGACACAATACTATGCAGTTTGATAACAATGACTATTATTTCGATTTTATTTGTAAATGACAAAATACAGCTACCAGTTTCCCAAAAAATATTTTAAAAATTCATTTGTAGTAACAAAAAAAAAAAAAAAAATACAAAGCAGTATAATATATTGAGTAGATGTTGATATAAATAATTATTTGACAATAACGATTATAAAAAGTGAAACGTATAACCTAACCTAGTCGACTTTTAGCATGAATAACACTATTATTGTTAAAACTAGGTTTGGTATACTGTATACATTATTTTAGAAAAATTTAAAATTATGTAGGCACTGGGCAGTAGTTATACATTCAACATTGTTATTTAACCAACATACAATAATTTATATTGCTCTCACTGATAAAATATAATATTATAATATATTAAGCTGTAGATGAGTAAACTCATTAAGTTTACACGTCGACAGTTTTATGGTTTACCTTGACGAGTCACTGTATGGTAATTTCCTCCACTTGATAAAATATTTTAAATGTAATTATTAGGTAAAAATGTAAAATACTACAAAAATGTAAGAAACGAGATAGGTGTAAAGTGATTTTGGTTTGAGAGTAGTATTTTAAAACAACGGCTGGCCCGGATATGTTGTGGTAGGGGGCATCACCGTGGTCCAGGTATGTAAATGATCCGTCAGATTGTCAGCTTGAACAATTATTAAGTGGTAGTTTATTATTTTTATGGTGTAAAAATTGAATTATTACATTTTAAGACATACTGATTAGTATTAACTAAAAGTTCAGGTGAAAATAAAATGTATAGGTACCTATCTATACAACCTACCATATGGTACCCATATACCCAGCATATGTTCTCAATTGTTATCTGCTTTTAGAATATTTATATATTATGGACCTTAATGTTTTGAAGCTATAATTTTATACTTTGTAATAAATATTACATTTTTAAGCCTTAGGTAGGTAGGTATTTAAACTGAACATTTTATGAATTCTCAAGTACAAATTAATATTTAAGATAGTCTGATAGTGTATACGTAACTAGCTGGTAGGTTAGGAAAAAACCACATGTTTTAGATTTTTTAAATTGTAACCCCCCACATTAATTTTACAAGATTTCCGCCTTGAGGATATGTATTAGGAAATTGTATTTCAGTGATTAAAAAAAATGGGTAGCGCTATAATGATTGTAAATGATTCACCAGATCACGGGACTTCGAACTACGAAGGACAAAACATTCGAACATTTTTAAATGTACTATTTTTTACGTACTAAACATAGTTACTTATGAAGTAATTTATTTTAAAACTAATTTTGTTCATTTACTACATAAGAAATCACATAACAGATTTGATTAATAAATACATACCTTGACATTTGTATTTTAACTAATATAATTACTTAGGTATATCGTATATTATACGTTAATCAAATGATGACTCACATGATTGTGTAAATATGCCACCAATTCAACCATATTTCGAATAAACATTAATGTTTGTTCAGACAGATGGTATAATGCATTGGATTTGTAAATATTAATGAGTTTTTCTGTATATACACATAATGTAAAATTCATTATTTTAAGTAATAAAAATGTGTGAATGTATTTTATTGTAGACAGAGAAATCAAGAAGTGTTTGGTTGCATAACAATGGGGTTTTATTTTATCTATGATCATTTGTTTAAGAATAGGGTTAAAAAAAACATAGTGTTATAGACGATATCTATTGAACAATTCAAATTATAAATGTCTATTCAATATTTAAAAATCTATAACATCAGAGTAAACTGGAAGATTTTTTTATCATTATGTTAATTATTTAATCATATAAGTAAAAAAAAAATACTTTTATTCTTGGACATTAATAGTGGTTCATAAACGCAACAATATATTTTACATTGAATCTACGCAAGTATGTAACGTAGTATTTCATAATATACGGATATTTATGATTTAAATTCTCTAAGTAAGGGTGGTAAGGTGGTAAACTATATTTTGTTAGCAAAGTTACCAGCTTGCAATATATAAAAAAAAGTACTTCTTTGTTAAAATCTTTTTTTACTCGACTTGACTTTCACAATAGGACAATGCATATTATTTGCTTGTCCCATTGAGTTGTTTAATAAGGTATAATTTTTTGCACTTATAAGTTGTATACATTTGCACATTTGAGGTGGGCTTGTATATTTTGGGCTTAGTAACACTTGTATCAGTCGTACCTACTTGGATTTCTTAAAATTATAAATTAATAGCTTAATTCAATTAATGAATAATATGTGAAATTTTTTTTCGTGTGCATACAAATTAAAAGTAGTGTAAACTATACTACCTCAATCAAAGAATAAATTACTATAAAAAAAAAATACTTAAATTAAAGATAATATTTCAAATAAATCAGTTATAAGTTTTAATACAATACTGGTGTTTTGGCGCAATATAATAAATTTAAAATGTGAAAAGATTTAATTTGTGCATTGGCTATTTGGAATTTGGATGGAGTGCTAAATTGATTCATCAAATAAACTTAGCTTTGAGTGATTATGTGCTATATAATTTAAATATAGCTACACCCTAAAATTAATAATAATATTTATAAATTCTCTGTATTCAATAATATTATATTCGGTAATTTATTATCAATCATTGTTGTAACTGTTACATTGGAACTAGGGATAGTAGGGTAGTAATTTCTAGACACAAATATGTTATTGTTCCTGTCATCGTAAACATTCACCGCTACTTTTGTTATCAACACCAACCATGATCAATTATTTCAAAATATTTACGTATTTTGATATCTAGTGTTATTGCTGTGACCAAGTGTAGGGGAGATGTGGGGGTCAAAAGAATGTCAAGAAATATATTTTTTTTTTATTAAGAAAGCCATAAGCACATAATACTGCGTTGTTCAAATTCAGAATAAAAAATGTGGTTATTTCATCATAACACTCTCATAGTTCTCATGTCTTAATATACCTATAAACATATAGTGGAATTATACAAATTCTACATAACACAACTACACTATGATATTATATATTTAAAAGCTTATTATACACAAGTTCTAATCGTTCTCACCATTACCAATACTTGTTAACCTAGGTTCGCACGGTGATAGAAAAATGCAATATCTATTTTCAATCGTGACACCTAATATCATGATAGACGATAGTATCATATAATGTACCCCAGGGAGCCAGTTAAAATCACGAAAAATAAATAAACAGTGATTATAAAAACGGCGAAATGTTTTGACATCGAAAACAATAATATGGATAAGTAGGAAATTCTTCTCGTAGATATATTATAAAAAAATTACGTGTGTAATGTTACTTACACGGTTACATCTAAATAGAATAATTAAAATATCATGTTATTTTAGATACTGTTAATCTTGAATCACGTAATAAAGATAATTGCTCGGTTAGGCCATTACCGAATTCGTAGTCGTACATAATATTATAGTCTAAGTCAAACAATCAGTATTGTACCTGTCATATCCAAGTAGTTATAATTCGTATATTATATTATATAAATATACCTATTTGTTTTATAAAGTGTGTAAGGGTAACACAAAATATTTCGAACTCATGACCCTGTGTTTGGGTTTTTTTACCACATAGTAATTTACACGCGAGCACACAACACATTTCTCTTTTTTTTTTTTAAATGCACTCTTCGTTTTTGAGTTTGGACTTTAATTAAATTAATTTTCTTTAAATAACTTTGACTTCTAAAGTTTTTTTTTGATAATCCTTTTTAGGGCATTATAAATACACCAGTTAGGTTATTTCTCGTTTAACTCCCCCCCCCCCCCCCCCCGCTGCATACCACTACAAAAGTTATGTTAAGTGTATATTGCACTGACTAAGATGTAATAACTATATTATGACTTATAATAATAGATATTGATTATTGACAAACGAATAAATGATAATATATATAATAATAATATAATAATATAGGTAGCAATTGTAGGATTACAACGTTTATCAGATAAATATACGGCTATAATAAATCGCGTGGGGATTATAAGCTAAAATAAAATTTTATACAGCTCGTGTTCAACGAAGTACGTGCAGGATTGTACAACTTTATAATACAGCGGCGGTAGTCGTAACCACACACACTTTGAAGAAAAAAGTCGTCGTACACTGTACACGTCGTAAATCTGTACACTTCTATAACACATCAATATGGCACAGTTCTCCACGAAATCACACCGTTAAATACCGCTTACAGGTACACTATAATATTCGTTATACATCGATAACGAACACATACATCTAAAGTTGCATTGTTGTTTAGAACCACACACCGGACACATAATTTAATGAAAATTCGTAAAGATACATCTTTTAGGACTATCCATACAAAATACACTATTAATAAGCCTTTGATTTTAAGAAATTAAATGTCTACTACCGAGTATCAACGGAAAACCATCGTAAGTCGTAACGACCATATAAGCGTACTCGCGTCTCGTCTCGACTTCGCACGGTGTAATACGAGTTTCCACAGCCAATAAAGGTGCGAAATCAATAAGTTACCATAAATATGCATGTATATAGGCATCGACTTTTTAGTAAAAATTATAAAATTCCGAGAACACTCAAATTCGGCGTTACAATATTAAATCATGACGTAGTGTTGTGGTGAGAAGAATACATTCAGATATAATTATATCATAAGACGTAATATATTCATCAAAGGGATTGTAATGTTTAAACACAACCGCGAAGAAAAATACGAAGTTAAGACAGCCTCAAAAGAAATTCGTTCTGCCGTTAAACGTAAACCACGATTAAATGTAAATATAATATGAAAAACCTACGAAAATTACAAAGCAATAATAATTAAACATGTGTTCAGCTGGAGTGCAGATAAATATTGATGCTACACGAGACAGAATAATTATTATACGGAAACGTTTCAAGCACACCACTATACCGCGTTACATACATGATGTGCAAACCAAAAGGAATATCGTTGCGGTTCGCGGGCTCTGTTCGAGACACAATAATAGCACATAGAAAAAAAATAAAAATAATAATATGATGTTTGCAGAGCAGGTCGGTCCAGGGTCGACCTAAAAATCCGAATAAACACGCGATAAACGCACCACCACGGCCGGAGAGTATTCATCGGATGATCACCGCTTAAAACAAACATGTTTTTCGCTGGCGCGGCACCGCGCCTAACGGGTAATGTAAAGTTGTCTAAGCAAAAAGTAAGCATTCGAGAAAATATATAAAGTATTGCGCACAAGTAAGTATAAGTAAAGCGTACTCGCGAGCAAACATCCGGCGAGTGTGGACGTGTGTGCTTGTATATGTGTATATATGAGAACGATATACGCACCTATACATGTGCGCGTGCGCGAGGGTGTGTGTGTGTGTGTATTGCAGTAAGCTTTCAAACTTTGTATAATATTAAGACAAATACGAACATTTTTAACGAACGAATCAACAGCGGCAGTAGAAATACTACTGTAGTTTTTGGCGAGTTTTACGGGTTGGTGTAAACAAATAATAATAGTAATAACAATAATACTTCTACGGGAAAACTCAGAGGCGGTAGCGAAAAACGTATACAACAAAAGACGAGGGGCCTGAACAAACAAACTACTATGCAGCAGCAGCAGCAGAGGCAGAGAAAAAACATATATGTATATTCATTGCCCGTCTCCTGCTGCCACCTCGTCGAAGCCCTGGCTGTGCCGCCAATGTACCGCAGTAGTGAGTGTATATATAACTTTGTTGTGTATTATGTTTGTCGACGGACTGTGAATAAATAAAGAACAAGTTTTTAGAGTTTCTGCGGTGATGCGACGGAAAACCGAGTTCGTATTATATACGTGTTTTTATTGTATTTTCATAATATAGTACCAGCGCGCGGCCACGGCGAAGTATACACTTTACTAGCGGTAAAGATAAATACAACTGTATTGTGGTTTAAATTATAAAATAATAATATTTCTATATCACATACGAAATTGAACTTTTCCGTTTATGCATAAAATCTCAAACAACACTAAAATTGTCAATGATTGACTTTATTTTCTTCGGACAAAACCCATGGGTAACATTTTAATTTTAAAAGTGGGCCACCGTCATCAGATAAAAAAAAAGTAAAAACAAATATTACTTTATTAATAACTTTACTTTTATTCAATTTGAATTCCTTAGTTTAACTTTCCTTCTCGAAATATTACTCTTGTAAAGAAATCAAGTTATGTTGCATCAAAGGACGGACTACCTACTCGATTTTTTTACAAAAAGTATTTTTCTATTTGATATATAAATATCTGTGTAATATAGAAGAAATAAATTAATAACCTTAACCATAGACTATGCATTTTATATGAATATATTACATATTTGTAATATTATTATTAATATAGTAAAAATATTTTCACCGATTTAAAAAATTCAGATCAATGCAATCTGCCAAAATGAATGGGATAAACATCGAAAAAAAACAAATTCCAAAGTCAAGTGAAATAACACGAACAATATACTATAGCCTATCAGCTATAACTCTAGAAAATACCAAATAATAGTAAACAGATTTGGTCATACCAAAGAAACAGTTGAACATATTATTATGTAACTACTATCACAGTACGTAATCGTAATGTCTCCATTACGAACAGGAAAGAATAAAAACAAAATTCTAGACCAATTATATTATGAAATCATTGGACCATAAAATATCGAAATGACAAAGGGAATTTTAAGAATTCAGTATTTAGATATTAAGAGAAAATAAAGTAAATAATTGTAAATACAGCTGATAGGCATTGTTTTTGAAGCTTATAAACTCAAAAAAAAAACCAACACATGTTTTTTATGTTTTTTAAAAACATTTTCATAAGAAATTAGTCGTTTAAAATGGTGTTAAATATTGTCACTTCATCAAACTTTGTACCTACTACAATTTTATAAAATATTTAAAAAAATATTGCATTATAATAATATGATACTGTTAATTCATAGGTAATCCAAAAATAAATAACGTTATTATGTTGGGATAATATAAATATGCATTCAAAGTTAAACTAAGTATAATTCACAAGCATTACAAAAACATTAGGGTAAAGTTTATGTAATATTATGTTGTATCTTGTATCATATTAGTCGTATTTATTTTGGTAGGTAGAATGTACATACACAATATGGTTGACACCTGCATATTACAAAATTGCCTTCATACTTACAGTATTTTGATGGTTTATTATTTTCTAAGTTCAAGAACATAAGTTTTAATAGCAAAGGAAAAGTTTACGTCGATGAACTTCTTTTGTATGTCATTCAATTTATATTCCTACTATATACTTGAACTTTTAATATGATATTAATTTTGTTCTTCGATGTTGTTTCAAAAATATTAAATAATAATTACATTTTATAAGCATCAATAGATAACAGTATATCGTATATGAATAAGTAGCTTTATAAAATGTTAAGTAAAAAAATTGCTTCAAACTATTGTTTGGCTTAATATTTAAAGATATTATATAAAATTTATATTATGTGCGCAGGTAGTACCTAAATCAAAAAATATTACTGTCAGTATTAAGTCACAATATTAATTGTTAGACAGACGGACAGAGGATTGGTAGTTTATTATTTCATAAATCAAACATGACACATTTCATATTTTAATTTCAATTTACTCACAATTTATTAACATAATCGTAGGTATCAATCAATTCGTTTTACATGTACAAATTTTTATATTGTTTATTTAATGCAATATGCGACCTACCTATCTTATGGCCAATATAATTTGCAGAACTTACACATCAATGTAAATTCAGTAGGTAGTTCCTTATTATTATTATTTATTATTTTTATCGAATCGTATTCTTGTTATTATTATTTTTAAGAATAATAATATAATATTACAAAAGACTAAGGTCTTCTTATTTTATTATTGTTTAGAATATTATCTTTATGCGTATAAAGTACCTATACTTATATAAGTGTACATTATACTTTAACGAAACCCAAAATTGTGTGCTTTATTGATATTAAGTAGGTAGGTGCAATGGAATAATATTTTATATTTGTTTTCCATGTAGACACCAGAAATAGTGACAGACAAAGATGAATTGGTCGTGACCACGAGTATTCTAAGTTTCATACTTTGGGGTCCAAAATCTGCAGTTATTAATGAAAATGACGACAACGAATCAACTTTAGTTTGTCATGCATACAATCCGGTCATCAAAACGTTTGACCGCCATTACGTGGAAACCAAAATAACGTTGGATGTTCAATGTAAGTTATTAATAACATAATATTATGTAGAGTACATATCTATAATATATGTATAGATATAATTGGCATACCAGAATATAAAATACGTATAAAATTAAAAATTAATTTTAGTGTAATGGAATATAATAAACAAATAACGTAATACGTACCTATGTAACCTATGTTTTTCTAATTTAGAATCCTCTTTTGAACTCTGTAAATTATTTAGCGCTTTTACTGATAATTTTTCTGAAAATTTTGACGTATTAAAATTAAAACTCAAACGAGTAGTTTTTCAACAAGCTATTAAAATATTTATACCTATTAAAAATAATAATCCTTAAAAATGGTTTTACAATAGTATAAAATATATGTTATTTCAGATCTAGTATTTATTATACTTGAACCATTTTTATAAATTATAAATATTGATGGATTAATATAAATTACTATAAAATTTTATTACCATTGCCACCACATATCTTCCAACCACATTATCCTTTGTACACAAAGTTTAAAAATTCAAAAATTACTCCTTCGAAGTCGACATTTTGATGAAGCCAGAAAAATGATCCACTAATTAATAATATATAGTAGACAATGGCAGATCTCATTTGAAAAACAAGAGCTTGTATCACCACAGGACAATAATTAAGTAGTATAAAAAACTACAAGATTTTAAAAATATTATTGTTTTCAAGTATATTGAGTATTTCAAAATTTTTATAATCAAAGTTTTCATACATTTTTTTATTTAAAAAAATGCTTGGCGAATGGCGAGTCACTCTATATAACTAATTATTACAAACGTATTTTATTTCTATTATCTGCCAAGGATATTAATTATTGACATTGTCCTCGGGATTTCATTTAAAAAACCCATGTAATTTATAAAGTCAATAAGGATACAAATAAATATGACTATAAAAATTAGTAAAGTTGATAAGTAAAAAAGTATTATGTATATACACTAAATATAGTATGATGTATGAGGTTAGTATCTTAGTTACTTATATAATAATTAAATAATGTGTATTGTGCATAGAGTTATACACAACTCAAACTTACACCTCCGCACTATGATGGCTTCTAAAATGTTGAATAAACTTAAAGATTTTTATGCGTCACTGATATCATAGAACCTACCAACCAGGTAATCTACTAGTTTTGTTAAGTACACTGGATTGAAAATGTTATCTGATCTGCCAGTTAAAAAAAAACGAAATTGATCCATATAGTCTCAAGGTTATAATAGATTATTCATTACACCCAAAATATGAGTACACAATATTCCCAGCTTCAAGCAAGGTATTCACCATAGAAATTGTAAAAATTGTAAATAGTAAATAATAAATAACGCCCAGATACTATAATGTGTGCATATTGTAGTACAACACTTAAGATAATAATATGGAAATATGCATTTATAATAAAATATTTAGTATAGGAAATAATATTATGTTAATGTGCAAAAGAACAAGTGTGTAAAATGGTTATAGCCTTTTGCTTTCATAATCTCAATCAGTAATATACAAATAGTGTAGTATTTTCCTGTATAATATATTATTATTGAAGTAACTGACTATGTATATTTTATAATGTAGGTACCTAATTATATTAAAATCGAATAATAAAATGTAATAATACATTTTCATTACAATATAGGTTGTTATTCGTGCATTTATATTATATCGTTATTGTTTTGTGTTATTGTGTTATTTTTTCAAGACCCTCCGATAGTAGAGTTAAGATTTGGAAATCGTATGCTGGACACCGGACGTATTGGTCCTGGAGATGACGTGTATTTCGAATGTGCGGCTCGAGCCAATCCGTCAACTACCATCCGTTACAGTTGGTACCATAACGTGAGTAATCGATCTTACTGGTGTTTATTTGAATTGTACGTTTCGATGTCGTACTATATATTTTGGCAATAAAGTATAAACGTGTTAATAACAACATTATATAATATCTTCAGATTCTATATGGTGTACAGTAAAATGTTACTGTTTTATACACTTGCCTGTAAACTTTTTCAACTCAATTTAAAATTAAATATAGGTGGGTACTGAATTGTGTGCACGTTCTAAACCGTCGTCTGGAGTCATTTTAATGTAGTTGAATAATTTTTTTTCTGAATATAGGTACTTCACGTTATTGGTTATTGGTTAATAGTGAAAATAATAATTATTACTGACATAATATTATTGAATTTTTTACGTTTCGAAGAAAAAATTAAACATTTATGAAACTTTTCAAGTTTAAAAAATATATGATAGCAAATAAAATAAATATCAATTTAAATGTAGTTAATTATTTCTAATTTCAAAGTTTGAATTGTTGTATTCTAAAACGATTCACTCTATATTACAAAGTTTTAGTTATCTTTCAAAGTTTGAGTAAGTACTTATTAAATAACCACGAATGTGGATTCCTTAAATGTATTCACCATTGTTAGAATATGAAACAACATTAATCATGGATTACAATTTTAAGTAATACATGCATTGAGTTATAAATGGTAACAAGGTAAAGATAAGAATAAATAATATAATAACATCGATGATAAATTAATACATTGTATTATAATTTAAATAGCGCCCGTGTTTTAAATTTTAATACATTGGAGAAATATGAATAAGACATAAGTATGAATAACTATTTACCTATTTGGTTTGTATAATATTTCGACAGCTTAAAACTTCAATTAAGCACACCAAAAAATTGTGTGATAAATAAATTAAAAGCTTAAACAAATCCAAATACACCCCATACACATTCAATATAAAAATACCCAACAATTTTATTCTTAAATCAAAACATAATAATCAGAAAAAACAATATCATAATATTATGCATTCAAAATTGTATAACATACCATATTAGTCAATAGAGTATGTGTAAAAAATAATGATAATGGATGTATTGTTTTTTTTTTAAGTACTTTGGCTATTATTAACATGTGAACGCTAAAAATATAGGGATGAAATATGATTTAAAGGGTAGGGAAAAATGGATGTCCTCAAACACAAGTATTATTATTTTTCCATGCCCGCCCCAGGTCCTATCGTTGTGGGAAGATTTATTATTTATACCGTAAGAGTAATTTTGTAGTTGTCATCTTTACTATATACTAACAATAATTCTCGGGTGGTAGATATGAAAAGGATCATTTACAAATGAAAAGCATATTATAGAACCATCATCCCATATTATATTATATGTATTATTGTGAATACACTTGTCTCGCTATCTTTTTTATTTATTTTTTTTTCTCAAGTTCTCATACACGGTTTCTATTATATGGGCCAAAACGGTAGAGGGAAATGACAAATCACTTGCTTCGCGTTGATAAATAATATAAAAGTATACACTTAAACAATCACGGTAGGTATAAGAATTGACACACGCTATTCATACTACCTACCTATAGGTGTATGCTATATCCTATATACGAGACCTACATGGTAGATAAAAAAAAGACAACAACGTGATCACCGAGGATGAAAAAATAAAATAATACTACAAAACCCTCAATGGTGAAAAACCACAACAACACTATATTACACACCTAATAAACCGAGCTCCCGATGATTTATCGTTTCTTCGAAATGTAAACAAATAAAATAACACTTTATCGCATGACTGGAAATAAATGAGTTAGGTACATGCTTACAAAGACTCAGAAAAGTATCTATTATACATTTATCCTATTGAAAAACACTAACTTTTAAATTGACAAGTTACTTTTTCCCCTAATGACTTTTAAATTTAACTCGTTACTGCATACTAATATTGAGAATTATAGAAACGTATTTAGTTCCCGTTACGTGGTTTTCAAATGTAGCTTATTTGAAAAATTATAATTTAACCAAATTTACATTTTCTGAGACCCTACTGAGCAAATAATACTAAAACTAAAACTGTAATGCAATATGTAACATATATTATTAAGACAGTACTCGTAAAACAGTTTCTCTTTGCTATTAATCATTACGAAATATAGTTACTTTTATTTTAACAATTATTTGAAGTTCACAAGTTGATTAAATATTACACTCCAGCCTGCAGTCAACGTACCTACCTAATGATTACAATTTATATTGTAGAGACGAGACACATTATTAGTGATCCAATCACTAAGCAAATACGTTGTATAATAATTATTAATGGTTATAAATTTAAATTATAAATTTTAAATGTTACTATTATTTCATTGATTTATAATAATATATTTATTGCTATAAATAGTAACTTAGATCAGTATAAATATTTAAATGGCTTTTTTTTTAAGTAGCCCAGAGAAAGTTAATATTTTCCCCTCGAAAATAATAACTCAACAAATTACTATTTTTTACAACTTTTAAATTATTTTAGTTATATATTTACAGTCAACTAGTCGACTTTAAGGTAATTGACTAGGTACTCAGTTAAATAAATTGAGTAGGTAGATAACTAATTTGCCTTACTTTATTGGTTTTTGCTATGATGAGACAGTGGTGTACCAAGGAGATTATTCACTGTGGGTGGGAGGTTTTATAAATAAAGTAAATAATGAAAATTAGATACCGCAATAATTTTAAATTCTGAGAGGAGAGTTAAAGAATATATTGATTTTACAATAATGAGTGTTTTATAATTTTTTGAATCTAACCTTTTAGGACAGTGAAATAGTAAAAATGGTTCAATTTTTTACTTCAGCTTTATTTCTGGTAAAAAAGTGAATCTATTTGGCACTTAAGGGGGTAAAAACCAAAAAAAAAAATTCCCAGTAGTTTTCGTCGGGAAAATGTCAGGAAAACCCAAAGAATAATTAAGGAAAAACAGGGATTGTTGTGTAAGCCCAATTTTTGACAAAATCGATTTGGTTTTTTGATGCAAAAACTAATGACAATAGATAGTTTAACATTTCACCAAATGTGTACATGATAAAGTTTTCAAAATATTTTGACACTTTTTGAGCTATTGAGAGACATTTTCAATTTTAATTTTTTTTTTCTATAAATATCGATATAAAATTTTACGATGTGTCAAACAGCTTGAAAATATCTAATACAAGCTTCCTCATAAGTTTTTGTAGATTATAATTGCGTCTCAAAAATATTAAAGATATGTAGGATTTTGTTTTTATAACATTTAAATTTAAAATGTTGACGAAACTCATAAAAATTATTCACTTTTTGTAGCTAAGGATTGAACATTTAAAACTATGGATGAATGGTTCTTATAAGTAGATCATACTGTATATGAATATCTAAGAAATATATTTAAACATGGTTTTAAAAAAAAAGTTCACATTTGGACGAAATTAGATGTCTTAACGAAGAATAATAATTCTAGTTATTTTGTTGAGATTTATAAATATTATTTGTGAGTAGGTACTTGAAACTTTTAAAGTATATTATTATATTTTATACACACAATGATATTTTCAAATTCCGTTTTTTCAGCAAAAATGAATTTAACCTACTTTACCTACTCTATTACTAATGTTTAATAGTAAAATAAATTACAATAATATTATAAAATATACTGACGGACCGCCTTCGCTCTGAATCGTTTTTCGTAACTATGATTTTATATCATTGAATTAAAATTTAACACATCCATTATAATGTCCCATATGACATAATGTACAACAGAGGGATACGCACTTGCTACCTTTTTTTAAATTTAATTAATGTCACCTATAATATGCTTAATTATTTAAGTAGGTACCTACTGTTTTTTTTTGAATTGAATATATTATTTAAAATTAATTAACATTTTGTTACCAGTTATAACAACAATAAAACTAACATCTAAATCCAACAAAACAAAAAATATAGTTTTAGTGTTTCATAAACTGAATAGGTAATTGTATTTTCTTTTTACATGCCAATAATTTCAAATAAGTAATAACTACATAATTTTATGTATAGGACATCGGTAATTAGTATTAATTATTAAAACTTCTACATGTTTAATACCTATCAGTAGTTAACATCATAACCATTCCCACATGTTTCTTGTTCTATGAATAGGTACTAAAATACTCGTTCTACCGTATAAAGACCAACATTATTATTAAATATTAAGACTAAAAATCGACCTAAGCTACTATATCGCCTACTAGAAAGTAGTGTTAGTGTTAGTAAAACATGTTTTTAAAAATTTATAGAAATTAAATTATTCACTAATGATATTATATGCGTAATATCCACTTAAATGAAAAAAAAAATGTAATATATTTACTTTGAAGTATACCGACACATAATAATTATCAGACCACAATACTTGAACACTGACTAATCATATATTATAGGTATATCTTATAGTATGTATAATGTTTATTGTATATTGTATATAATCATTTAATGTAGATACCTACATAATGTAATTTACATTCAGTGGCCTAGACTCCGAGGATAAATCTAATAACAATTATAAACAAATAAATATGTTTAGCTATTTTGCAAAGAATGTATAGATACATTATACATATTTTAAACTAAACACTGGTTGTAACTACATAATCAAAAATATTTAAGTACCATTTGACCACACCTCGTTGAGCCTTGTATAGGTACATATAGATTTGACCGGTACAATTTTGATATTAAAAATTAGTGATCTATTCTCATCACCTCCAAAACGGTGAGCAATTCGCTATTCACACACAATTTCGTACAAAATACATATAGCATAATATTTTTTATTATAATTTATAATTTTTTTTTTTTATTCTTGAACAAAACGCTTCCACGCCAATTGTTATTAGCGTACAGTTATGTGATTACATTATCTTTTTTGTAACTATTTTGCTAAATTAAATTATATAAGTAATGCTGACGTTTAAAAAAAATGTATTACTTTGATGTTCGCTTCTTTGTCGGGTCCCTGGATTTTGGCTATTTGCTCAGGTAGACCATTTTCTTTTCTGAGGTCTTCGTATTTTAAACATTCAGTTAGAAAAATATGAATGATATGATATTTTGTAGGTGTTCCGCATGTGGTGCATACTGGGGGGGTCTTCCTTGGCCATTAAGAAGCCAATTTCTAAATTCATAAGTTATAACAAATAACAATCAATTTCTTGTAATGGACATCATAAAATATAAGGCGTAATAATGACTATACAACCTTATTCATAGTTATTCGTTATTAAGGCTAACGATTTATTTACTCGTCTAATAAATACGATTAGTTGAATTAATTTGACGCGTACCTATAGTTTCTACCTCCTGAATAATTAAAATCAAATTAAATCATGAATAGAGTGTAATAATTCAATCCATTAAATCTTCTGCGATTATATTAATAAATAACTAATGAAAAATCCTAAAAGAAATAAACAAAACAATCATTAATAATATTATGGTTTGAAAACAACGAAAAAATTCGTACGTTTTCGTAATATAGTATCTATAATTCTATACCTATATCATTCGCCAATAAAATTCTTAATAATTATATCAACGCTTTTCCCGATTTCGTCTTATTAATGTCGTCCAATTAGCCTATCGGCTATCAATTTGTTCGTTCACATTTTTATTCGATTAATTTATTCATGTCAATGGCGGTTATTTGTAGGCGATAATCAATACATATTATTAGTTTATGCTACCCATCATTATACGACGTAATGGCGGATTTGCATCGAGTTGAGATTATTAGCAATCGATAAATTATTGCGTCTGCCACAGTGTATAATAATATTATATACATAGAAATTCGAGAAAACGCTCGAGCCTGCAGCTTGACGCAATCAAATTTGTGGTACCTACCTATAAACCATTAACGTATAGTCGCGTATTATTCGGCGCACGAGGGCTGGCGTGTGTTATCGATGGCCATGTGTATACACAAGAGGTACCCAGTACCCACATAATGTATTATCAGTACCTACCTACGTACATGAAGTACTATGTCAAACCACTCTTAAAGTAAATTGCTTTAAAATGTATTGTACAACACGATCATTCAGATCTAATTTGTTTTCACCCGTCATTGACTGTCTCCGTTGCCGACAACCGCTTTGTGCGCTATATAGTTTGAGCTAATTATACACGTTACGTATATAATATATTCCTGCCTACATGATGAAGTGTACCCCCTTTTAATTGCGACTTATAGGGTGTTCGGCTGACGCAAGAGACGGAGAAAAGGCGGACGGACGACGGCGAGAAAAGAGGCGAAAAGAGGAACAGCAGACTGGCTGGTCGAGTTATACAGTACAGTCAGCTGGGCAGTTTGGTTTTGCAGTCAGTGAACACCGCTGCGGCGGGAAAATATTCGTGCCAGGCGACAAATGGCATCGACGGCGATAGCAACGAGAACAAAACCACCAGCAATACTGTTCGGTTGTACGTGAAACGTGAGTACAATATGATTATTATAATATTGTTAAATTTTTTATTTTAATCACTCGATTAACTACGAACAGTTCGCAACAGTATAGGTGGTAATGTTATATGTAATGTTTTATAATATATTATATACCTACAAACTGACAGCCGTTGTGTTGCACACGAAATATATAGGTACCTGCGTAAAAAAAAAAATAAAGATATCAAAATATTTCGTCGGAAGTGAAAAGTAATACAGTGTTCAACACGACAAGTATATTATTATACGAACATTTGTCGTATAGCTATATTTATTAGTTATGTGTTTGAAATATTTTTCAAGCTAACGATATTCTTAAATCAGCATTATAACAAATATGATTTTATCGACTTTATTGTTTTCAATAGGTATTTTACTATATCTCAATAATAATATAAAATTAATAATTATGATATAAACCTATGTAGTATGTTTAATATTTATAATAACTGTTTGTCGAATAAATTCGCAAGATGCTTTGTATGTAACTTTTGACTCATCGAAGTATGTTTATTTAATCAAATATTTATATTTCTAATTCTCAACTAGAAGTATCATTCATTTTGAACTCTTAAAAACAGAAAATAATTTACTCAAATACATTTTATGAATTAGCTGTCTACATATAAACAGTCATTGCTTGAATTGATTGAGGGCAGAGTCCCTCTTTAAAAAAACAAAATGTTTATGGATACCGCTTCTAATAATATCTTCACCAATAAGGCATTTAAATATTCGGGTGAACACTTTCTTTTTACACTTTTGAATCTCCCTTCAATTTTTTACCCAATTCGAGCACTGAAATAGCGGTAAACACTAAAGTTGAACTATATTTTAATAATTGTATGTTTTTTATAACCGTGAAGATGTCCCGGTGTGTCAGCATCGTGAAGATATTTATATTATTACGAAAAAATCCGACGCAGTCACTGGGCCAGTGATCCGGTGTCGGGCAGGACATGGTCATCCACCGACCATCGAATACCATTGGAAATTCTATCCCGAACAATCAGAACCGGAAACCCGCAACAGAGGTCCCCTCGAGTCCAATGAAATGACTTTAACTGGGCGATCAATAAGAGAACTAGACTCATTACTTACGGAATCAGCTGTCCACGGCAGCGATGGTGGAATATCATATACATTCACCACAAGTACGCCTGTATTAAAATCGTATTTATCAGTCGTATCGGCCGCAGCTTCTGCCTCTTCAAGCGCAGTTCGTCCAAACTTTCTTCACGGTCGGCTAGAATGCCGAGCCGTCAACACAATGGGAATACAGAATAAACCCTGCGTTTATCGTATTACAGGTAAAATTAGTTGACATTAAACACTCAACATTCGTTATTTATTCTCACTAAGCAGGAAAACTCGTTTCACGAAATTATTTGCTAACCCTGATATTTAAATACTACAATCCGCAGTAGGTACTTTATTACATTGATATTTTGGTGAAAATGTTGGTATTTAAACATTTTTTAATTTATCGTCAAAATGTAAATCTTATAACCTCGTAAAAAAACCATTAGCGTTGGTCCCACTTAAGAGTTTTTAGATTTATTAATATAAATAACAGTATCAATAAGGGAACAAGTCTAGTTTACCGGGCACATTTTTTTTTTGAAATTTTTTTTTTTGAAAAGGGTTGTTTTGACGAGTTAAGAACGATGGTGCAAAAATAAAATTGCGGAAATGATTATTTTGGAAGTTATAGCTTCCCAAAGTTAACGATTTTACGTTTATACGCGTGCGCGCAACACTACTATAATGCCGCGCGGAGGATCTCGAGTTTGGCGACCGGAGGACTTTTTTAATTGTTTTTATTGTGATGGCATACCGCATACCCAATTAAATAACTATATTACTATTCCTATTATAATTATATTATTAATTACCTATATCTATTATAGATAACCAAATTACCTATAGTTAATTACCTACAGTAAGCAGGGCTGCAGTGATTACACAGTTTGCGACACTCGTCGCTACGCTCCTCGGCGCCGTCGCTCCGCTCCGCAAATCGAAAATATCCCCCGATTTGTTGTGTAAAACCACCTCAGGTGAACCTCGGTTTTCCTCAAAAATTCCCGGAAACTTATCGTTCAAAAGTTATGGAAGTTCCAAGTTGCAGTGATTACGCGTGTATCGGCACTCGTCGCTGCGCTCCTCGGCGCCGTCGCTCCGCTCCGCAAATCGAAAATATCCCCCGACTTGCTATGCAACACCACCTTAAGTAGGTTACAGGGTAAGTTATGTCGTATTATATGGGCAGTGGCCAGTGTTACACAGTTGGCGGCACTCGTCGCTGCGCTCCTCGGCACCGTCGCTCCACTCAGAAAATCGAAAATATCCATCGACTTGATATGCAACAACACTTCAAGTAGTTCACAGGGTAATTAGTAATTACTAATTGTTGTATCAGTTATCATAAAAGATAAAAACAATTAAAAAAGTCCTCCGGTCGCCAAACTCGAGGTCCTCCGCGCGGCATTATAGTAGTGTTGCGCGCACGCGTATAAACGTAAAATCGTTAACTTTGGGAAGCTATAACTTCCAAAATAATCATTTCCGCAATTTTATTTTTGCACCATCGTTCTTAACTCGTCAAAACAACCCTTTTCAAAAAAAAAAATTTCAAAAAAAAAAGGTGCCCGGTAAACTAGACTTATACCTCAATAAGTAACAGTATAAATAAGTATCCACCTAGTTAGTTAACCCAAATAGGTAGGCATATTATGTTTTATCAAAAAAATAAAAAATAAATATTTTCATTTAGTTAAACACTTTAACTTTTAACATTATCTTTTTCACGTATGTACGCCGCACCGTGAGGTTTATATTGTTGTACACTCTTAAGTCAATTTGAATTGAACACATTTTAGATTGTAACCAATGAGTAACCACAATATTTCAATTTAGTACATTTACTTTTCTATAGGTATGGAAAAATTAACATACATGCCTCTTCTTTAGGTCATTAATAGATAGAAAAAATATGTTAAAGTGCGTGGTTAGTTTTAGGTATTGAATAATTATATTGACCTTTTGGAGGTCTTTGGTTGAATATCTTTCATCCTAATATTTATATAATTATATCGTAAATTTATAAAATAATTAAGTTATTGATTTTATGAAAAGTTTAAAACCAAATAATTTAAATTGTTTTCTTAATCATTACTCAAGTTAAGATTGAAACATGTCTTATTGGTTATTGCCTATTGCTAGATAAAAAACATAGATTAGGTAATGCACAAAATTAATTAAATTACAATCTGTATTTAATTTATAACATGCTAACCTTTATTGGCTAGGTTAGTTTATAATTAATATATATTATATAAATAAATATTAGATTTAATATAACTTTAAATATGTAGGTATACTTATTAATTTGTATTTATTTGTTTTGTATAGTCAATGTATATTAAAACCCCATTAATATTTTGGTTTCATGAATGTATGAAAATGTGTATACATATTATATACTTCGTTATTGCATTCGAATAACAAACAACCCATATTTATTTTATATTATTGACATCTCAAAACAGTATTATTTATTATACTGAAATTTCGATTGTTTACTTTAATTATACTTACTAAAATTATACCTAACCTCTTATTTGTTATATGTACAGATAAGACAATGATCAATCAGGGTAGTAAAGATCTCCAAGAAATCACTGATTGTCGGTCAATATCAAAGAAAGAACTGTCCAACGAAGACTCCAATTCAACTGTGACATATCCTTGCGGTGCCAAAGGGGAAGGCATCGTCACCAGCACTAATAGAAGAACACGATTTTGCATTACTTGTTCATTGAACACGTCGTCGTTGCAGTATCATCAACAGCGGCCCAATTACGTTTTACAGCTCTTTAAGTCTACACCTGGGGATGCGCCTGCAACAGTTGTTATTGCGTTTAATGTGACCGGCGTTACCATAACCGAGAACAATAATGGAAACGGCAGGACTATTATCAGCTCACAAGACGACGATGATTACTACTCTGATCCCGAAGAAGAAGATGACGTTGTGGATAGCAATAAAGGTGATTATAATCTGGATACTAAGAACGCAGTCCAGAGAGTGGTGTTCGTAATCGACGACAGCGTAGAACCAGGAGTATATCGAGGAAGGATTTACAATGGTTATGGGGGCACCATATCTGCTGTTATCAAAGGAATGATCCACGTTGCAGCAGTGCCATTTAACGATATCAATGACAATGACAGTTCCAACTACATTATTGACGACATCGGAGATAAGACAGGTAGATTTATCTAGTTTTTTTTTGACACATTAACGTATAAAACACACGTTAATTTTAATACAATAAAATATGATGTTGGGTATTTTGATTTAACCTTAAAATATTATCAGATATATTATCATTTAGGTATCAGATATATTGTTTCTCTAAAAAACTTAAGCTTAATACTATAGTAGTACCTACCTATGTATAGCAATATAATATATAACTATCACACAACAGAAGTAAAAAGGTTAGGATCTTATATTTTTAATGGCGATATATCATATTGATTTCAGAAAATTTAATAACATAATATTGGCAAATTATTTTATTCAATCTGCTTACTTAAAATATATATACCTTACAAAATATCAGCTATATGAATAATATTGTAATACATTGCTTTCGATAATCTTTGGTGAGCAGATTTGCATTAAATTATATCAGAATTTAGCTTGTGTAATAGTGACACCTATAACTTTTTTTTCGAAAAACACGACTGATGTGCCATCGTTGCATCGTTGACGAAAATATTATTTAAAAACCTCCATAAAATTGACATGTATATGTCTAAACCTACTTCCTAGAATTATATTAATAACAGCAAATATCACAAATATAATATTAGTAAATTTATTTTTACGGTAGAAACATATAAAGGTTAATAAATATAACATAGATACCTACTACCTATATAATATATATTTATGTATATTGTATATATTACATAAGGGCCACTGTATTCTGTTTCCACAAAAAATAAAAAAATATTCATTTCCAGTTTCCGGTAAAAAAAGTTCGGAATGTTTTAAGTTTGTAGGCTGTAGTAGTGTAGTCAATGTACTGTTTACTAAGTCATATAAGGTACCTATTTGCAAAAATGCTTTCAAATTTGTAAATAAAAAACAAAAGAAAAAATTACAAAATGACCAGTACTTTTCAAAATAACCGAAGAAAACAAATTATACCGACATTTTTACAAAAAAACAAATTTTTGATAATTTGTTGTCATTTAAAATCAAATAACCGTAGATACACGAAAATTTCATCTAATTAGAATTAGAATTTTTATACATGATATAATATTTTCAGCTATTTGTAGACTTTTGAAAATGTAATATAATGTTATTCATAAGTTGTAGTTATTACTGTACCTAAATAAAAAAAGTAGTTTAACTTAAATCCATAAATATGTTTATGAGCATCTGGACTATGGAGTAAAAATGTTGACGAAATTGGATACACACGCGTAAAATACCGATTTCTCGTTAAACAATTTAGTTTTTATTATTGTAATTCAAAAAGTATTAATTATAGAAACTATTGTAACATTCTATTTACCTAATTTATCATTTTATAAACTCTAATATTTACACACAATTTAAGCAATTCTAAGTTTTCGAATTTTTTTACCTACCTAGGTAATAGTAAAATAAATTGCCATGATTAGAATAAGGGTAAGTATATCATAAAATTAAAAATATGTTTGGTAATATAAGCTGACAGTCTGTCTTTACTCAGAATGGTTTCTTGTTCCTAAGAAACGATTAATCATTGAATTCGAATTTAACACATACATTACAGTGATTTACTGATTTACTCAATGATGTACAGGAGAGTGGTGGTTACCTACTTTACCCTGTTTTATAAATAATTGTAGCTACAGGTATATTGGTACTTGATGGAATAATTAATATTTGAACTATTAATTAATAGGTATTTACTTTAATCCAATATTTCACCATGACATAATGCATTTTTTTACATTTAATTATTACTTTTAAACAAAATTACTTTCTGATAAACACACGGAATATGCGGAATTATAAAGTTATTAGAAATATTTTATTGCTGTGTACACACCTTATGATATTGTCAGTTGTTACATTTTTGCCCATTTGGTTTACAAACAATATTTAGCGGAAACTTCTTCAAAAAAATATATCTATTTTAGCGGAAACGACAGTTGAACCTTTTTCGTTTTTGGCGGAAACGACAATGCGTAAATCTAGGTACTAGTGTTTTGGTGAAATAGGACCATGTTCATATATAATTTATTATATTCTTGAACGACTTAAACACGCATATGTGTAATGCATGAATACTTGTCTTATATAATTTGTTATTAATTTTTGTTATAGTACCTATTTATAATATTGATATTTTAAAAGTAATAATAAAACAAATAAATAATAAAAATATTTTTTATTTTAATTCGTGTAGGTAGGTACCATATTTTAAGTATAAATAATTTGTAAAGAAAGTTTATGACGTAATAGGTAGGTACCAATACTAGTACATATTTATAATCAATGATCAATGATAATACTAATTCGTAGAAACACTGTGATAATTTAGTTATTTATTTTATTAATACTCAATATTTATTATCACGTTTACCGTGTCTGGGCAATATTATGATATGTATTATTACTCATACAAAATCGTGAACTATAAATGTGACAGTTAAAATAATTATACAACGAAGGAAGTGTTGAAACTAAAATATTTTAACAATGTGAAAAATTAAGCATAAACATATTTTTTACTTGGTCTACTACTACAGTTTGTGCTAAAAAAAAATTACCGCCATAAATTTACAGCGTATAGAGTGCACGCTATACGAGCAAATAGTTTCAGCATTCTCAAAAATTCCACCACCGTGTTGAAAGTGTATTATAATATATGCGTTGAAATTTAGATGAAACAGTGAAGCTAAAATCAGTTGCTGGAAAATCGAGCAACCCAAATTAAACGATTGTATAGATAACAGCTATACTATCTGTTGTTAACGCTATATTATGAACGCGTGCTCGCATACTATACAGATACACAACAACAATCATAATAATAATAATAATATATGTGTCTTAATATAAATGCACTGTGCATGAAAAATAAATAAAATATATTTATAAGAATTATAACTTTTGTCAGCTCTCGCAGGTTGAAAGGGGAAATATGAGGAGCTTTGGTGTAATGGCGTGCACACCCGACGGACCGGAAACAACCGAGATAATCCTTGTTCCTCTCTCCTAACTTCCGGTACCACGTGTATCGCTTCCTTCGTTTTCGCAGTCTTTGTGACTGTACGAATCTTTGTATAAAACGCGACGGAGGCGTTGTTGGCATAACAATATTCTGTATATTATAGCGTTGTACCCGCACACACATAATAATAATAATAGCTACTATGTGCAATCGGAAGCTGTGTTTATCGATGTGTGATTTTTGATTGTAACAACAAGTGTGTGTATTATACAAAATATGTGTGTACACGTTGCCACGTTGGTTCAAAAGAAAAGAGCATCATTTTCGTATACAGTCGACGACAACTGGAGATAGTAATCTGTTATGGGTGGTGACGGTGGTATAGAGTGTAAGTAGTGGGATGTATATATATGCTTGTATACACGTATAATATACATTATGCACCTTAACACCTTTAACACCACTGTTGCCGCCGCGACTGTCGACAACGAACGAACAGCAGTAAAATGATTATACGTGCGTTTCCGGTACGATAGACTCTTGTACAGGAGACAAGAATAAATGTTTAATACGTGAGAGATATGACTGTGTATCTGCAGGTGCACGAGATATAGAAGACGACCAGAGGCATGAGGTTATAGTATTATTATTATTATTCCACATAATAATATTATAGATGGATAGGCGATAGCGTACAGGGCCTAGGCTGGTTATAGGTATACCTACTACGTGAGTAGACATTTGTATGTACAACGAATTTATGAATTATTTTTTTTAGGTAGATATTTTACCTATGAAGATAATATTATAATACTATACTTGTTGGTTCACGGTTTAAAAATCCTGTGTAAAACTACTACCGCTATGATAGTAGGGATACCAAAAGCAATTTATAAGATTGATACCAACTATACTGTTTTGTACTTTTGTCTGTATATAGTTGGTCAAACACTTTTTACGTCTGCCGACTCGTACCTACGACAATAATGTTGCTTACCCATGATAATAATAATATTATTCCGCTGTTTTATTACACATGTCACACGCTATAAAATAAAATGATGACACAGGAAAAATATTATGTAAAGTTTTCTTTTATATCTACGCATTTGTACCTACCTACTATGACGTATAATAATAATATACACTTTATATGCAATATTATTGGTATATTATAATAAATTACTTAAGCTGGTTAACGGGCCCTGAGGTGTTTTATACTTTTGGAAAGTGTTTATAAGGGTGAACATCCTGTATTCACTGTACAGTCACTTTTAAAATATAGGTACCTACTGTAAAGGAAGAATAATAGATTATCGACATTTAATGCAGCCTTTATGTACCTATTAAAAACTCAATCGTCCATTGTTAAAAACATACACGTTTCATATAATTTGGATTTATTTTGATATTTTGTACTTATTTTTTATAGAACGGGTGAGATTTTTTTTTAAGTTTTCATATAAAATTAAAAAAACAATTACCTATATCATAGGAAAAATAAGTTCTAAAGAAACATGTCGATGGGAGTAATTCGATAGAGGTTCTTTCTTGGAATTTATGAAATCCTGAGATTTTTTGAAAATTCTCAATAATTAAAAAAGTTGATTTTTTTTTAAAAATAATGTTATAAATTATGATTAATTTGCATTTTTTTTTTTTATGGATTTTATTGTTTATATTATTTATAATTCGTTAATTTTCAAACTAAATTTACTATGTAGAAATAAGCCTTGTGCATAAAAATAGTAACTTACGTTAGTACCAATAAGTACAACGTACAACAATTTTTTTTCTTATCATGTAAAAGAATACTTTATAGTTTAAATTGTAATATTTTCTGTTGGAATCAGATGACTGTTTGGCCATTTGACTATTTAATACCTTAAATCAGAATGCATAATATACACACATAAATCTCCTCAGCAATAAGGAGTTTTAAATAGGCAATTTTAACGACACTTATAGAGAAACTTAAGTAAATTAAAATATATTTATATACATAATCTATAATGTATTTTAAATGTGGTCACATACTCACATTTTACATGTAACTAAGTCGGAAGCCATTTAATTTAAGGCCAATTATGAAATTATATAGAAATACTGTCCCGAGTTGTTTAAATCTTTTAAGCCAGCAGTCATCATTAGGAAATCATAATTTTACAACATGTACAAGACAACTGTTTGTAACCGTCATACTATCATGTTTTTTTTTGGTAACACGCCATTATCTCTAAGAACAAAAGCAATATTTGGTTTCTTGTTAAAAAGACATTTAAAAAAAAAAGACAGCAATATTGTATGACTTGGAAGGTAGTTAATAATTATCTACAGAATAGTATTATACGAACTAAATACATACCTATAGGCTATAAGTTGTAGGTAAACTTTTAATTTTTTTTGGAAATATAAATGTTTCATTTGATTTTATCATTTAATAAATCCATTACTTTTAAGAACTAATAAAAAATATTCAATATAATTTACGAATCTTTAATAAAAATCCTACATAAACATAAGTTTCATTGAAATCCATTAACTAAAGAAAACTTTTAAATAAAACTTTTTGTTCAGTTATTAATTTGTCATTTTTATGAGACTATAATTTAGCACACAATTTTCAATTATAATGTATTTTTTTGATACACTGAAAACAATAAATTATATACATGGTTTTTAATTACCTACCTATTTGTTTGTTTTAAAAAGTTCTAGATCCAATATAAATTGTTTGATTGTTTATTTACTATAGGTAAGTATATAAGTTTTTCACATTGACAAACTACCTCTTTATTGTATTCGATACTACATGATACATATATACAGAACAATTGTGTGTAAGTAATAGATTAACTGAAAATAAAGTTTAAATTATTATTTATATTAAAGGTAGGTAGGTACTTGCTAAAAATATCATAACTTACCTATTATTATTCGTAGTTAACAGTTATGTTGTATGTATGTAGCTACTGTCATAGGTGAGTGTATAAGTATGTATTCAAAGTAAAACTTATCGTACTACATAAATGTACCTAACCTATAATGCAGGAGTATACATATACCTATTAAAGTTTACATACAATTTATACAGACATTGCTAATCTTAAATAACAATATTTAATGAAAATAATGTTATATGCTAGATAAAAACATTTGTTCTTTAGTAGAAGAGAGACTACAACATTATTTTTCGAATAACAGTGCTAGTTATAAAAATATTATTCAAACCATATAATAAACTTTTTTTTTTTTCATATTAATATATAAAATGAAAAGACGCATATTTTGGTGTTGGTTACACTGTTGTAGGTTTATCTAATAATCCACAGTATATGGTAAAGAGAAATTTTCATTGTTATTTTGTTTACATGAATTTATGCACCCATGGATCTCATACCCTCAAAATACTCTCTCCTGAGCCTGATACACTTTTACGCTGGACGTTGTTCCCATATCTGGCCGCACCTCCCCCCCCCCCCGAAAGTTAGGGCATTTATGCCCCAATTTTAGGCATGACCCATTTGTACATGATTGGACTCATTATTTTTTGAACGAATTCGGCCGGGTTTTGTCCGAATTTCACAAGAAACTTAATGACAACTCATTTCTCTTTTTTCATGTCACACGTTTTTAAACGTCACGGCCTTACACCATTAACTTTAAAAATTCGTATGGCAAACAATATATCTCCGATCACTATCAAACTTGGTAAACTAGTGTAAAAACTTAATATGTACCTACTTAGGTACTTTAGTGTAAGCTCATTTTTATGGCACCGTGTCCGTGTGACCACTTGAGGCGCTTGAAACAAATACTCGTTTTTTATTTGCCACACTTCGTAAGTCGTAGTCAATGTTTTATCGTTAAATCTAATAAATTTTCTATAAAATACTTGTTATTGATTTGATTTCGTTTTTATTTAATTGATCGTAAAGTCGTATAATTCTTATTCATTTGGTTTGTTGAATTCAAAAATAATTGTTTAAAAATGTTCATGTAAAACAAAAAAATTCTGATACACCTTTTAATAGTAATATACCTAAACATATGGATAATATATAGAAACTAAGGAACGATAATAAACGATCTTTAAATGAAAATATATAAATATTGATTATCTAATATACCTAATAAATTTGACATTTTATAATTTTAACATCCATACACAAATATTCAAATGAAATCCTCGTTATAGAAATAACTAATCTTCAGGCCTCAGTGCATAATATCTTTATTAATATAAGAACAATTAGTTATTAACTAACTTTACTGTAATGGTAATGTAATGGAATGGCGGAATGCTGATGGTGTCACATTGACTAGAAAAGTTCCGATTTCGTTTGCCTTCTTCTATGTTAAGTGGACGAGTGTATAATTTAATAATTTTTAATCAGAAAATTACACGCCAGAAAATTTCGATTACCTATAAAATACAATCGAGTTCATCATCATTGCCAATATTTTATATTCTAGACAATAATATTATGTATAGGTAACATAATCATATATTATAGGTTATAATATAGTGCCTTAGGTTTTAGGATAGGCAATTTATTGCAGTACCTACTGAAACTGCTAATATTTAAATTGAACAGTGATTTTTGTGTAACTATACTTACTAACTAGATAGTAACTATCTAGGTATAACTACTTAACCCTACCCATATGTTGAATTACCGTCGTTATAATACCTAGGTACGTTTATTACGGCAAACAACAGTGATGGCTACGACGGAAATATACTTGCGGCGATAGATCCCTTTATTCTGTCCCACAACACTTAAATATACGGTTAATAATATTATATATTATACACGCACAACTATCGAATATACATATAGGTACACATTCGTTAATGTTGTGTTTAAACACCTGAGGGTAACTGTTTTTGAAGCGTAATTTCACTCCATATACATCTCATTAAACACATACAACACGTAACATATTAAACGAAGAAAAATCGTTTACCGTAATATTATTATTTTTACGATTTTTTTGTTATTTAAGTTTTAGCATGTTATACGACACACACACACACACACACACACACACACACATATACCTATATATTATAATACGTATAGCTTTATATTCTAATTTGTTTCCTTAAAAAAATATTATTGTATTTTCCTCTCTGTATATAAAAGTTAAAAGTCGGTTTTCGTTGATAAATGAGAAAAACCTTCAATCTGTTACATTACCTCATTTCTCCACCGAAACGATAATCCAAATTAAACTTGTAAATCGTTATATACCTAACATTAGTTTGGAAATTAAAATCATATGTTAACATTGATGTGTGTCTATATTATATTTTTTTTTATCAATATTAATGATTGATTTTTTTTTGTTAAAGGTAGATATTAAACCTAAAAAAGAGAAAGGTTTAAGTTAAACTTTAGAGGCATAGAGTATTCAATCATTATCAGTAGGTACCTAGTAATATTAAGTTTTAATAGTGTAATAGTCGATAATATATGTTGATGGTTGGGAAATGACGGAAGATAAATGTTTGGAGTATATAGGTATACTCCAAATAATGATTAATGACTAGCAACTCATTGAAAAGCGAAAAACGTTATCTGTATATGATTTTCAATAAAACTTTTATTTTTCTGTGATTTTTATATTTAGAGATAAAAACTGGAACGAAAAAAGTATTATGTTGAAAACAAAAAAACTCTAAGTATACCAATCCAATAAAATGTTAACCACTATTTCTATATACATTATTCCTGTATAGTATATATTATGTTATATTTTCTAATAGTGTATAAGAAAAATGAAAAGTAAGTTGTGCGATTTAATTTGTATTTACATTTTTAGTAAAAAAATTTACTTTACAATTCTCTCGTTAAATATAAAAACCTGTTTAGGTTCAATGAATACATCTATTTATTTTTATATTTATTCAACTTAAATTAAAGTTAGATACATATCAAACGACAAACCTTAATTTCATAATTTGTGATTAATGTACTAAAAATTCTCTACTCTGGAAATGGGAATGGTATAGGTACTGAATACCAAACAACTCCATTCTTGTGCACAACCTAAACATTTGTGTTCTGTATTTGCAACAGAAAGTAAAAATTCACGAGAATGTCCTAAGCTCCTAAAGTTCCTAAAGCGTTTTTAGCTAACGAATCGACGGGACAATCATCTGGTGTTAAATAAACGTTGGGCTATACTTAAGTAACTTTAAAGAGCAATTTAATGTCAATAAAACTCATACAAGTAATCAGTCGTGGTGTTCAGACGGGTTACAAAATGATGCAACTGCATGAGCTCTCATGCGTGGAGTGTAAATTACCAGTGTCCCAAGGAAGCTTATGTAAATTATACCTAATAAATAAATAATATTCTTGGACTATAGTGATTTACTGATTTATTTAAATATTTTATAGTTAACGACTAAGACGTGGAATTTGTAACCTATTCACTTTTGTTAGGTATAAATGTGTAAGACTTGATTAGGATAAACAGGACAATACGATGGGTAATGGATATTATGTTTGTTTTTAATCAACATCTGAATAACTACTGGTGATTATGAAAAAAAAATAAAAATGTACCTAGAAAGAGAAGAAGTTCATACCCCTTCCGGCCATTCCACATGAATCATACACCTACCTACAACCTACTATATACTACCTACTTAAATACAAGCAGGAAATAAGGTGTTCAAAAAATTTTGAAACTCTTTGATTACTGCATATTTGTATACCTACATGACAGGTACAGCAATAAAAAGTAACATTGCTGCTCATTTAGGTAAAATATTTAATCACCTCATTAATTATATGACATTAATAAATATCATCAGTCCTAATTAGTGGGTGAGGCCGTGGGGGTGCTTATTTATTAACTGCATGTCTTCTCGTAATTCCTCTGTGCACCACTGCATTTTGTCTTGAAAATTCATAGATTTTTAAGATTATAATATAATAATATGAAGATCACAGAGAACGACCACTATTTGTAGTTTTATTTCCTAAATTTCTTCATATTATACCTATTATAAACAGTTAATAAATTACTTGTAAATTTGTTAGAATATTATTATAATTATTAAAAATATTTAGTTAGGTAGGTTGGTGGTATAACTCAAGAAATAATAAACAATGACTTCAAATATCTACATATTTTAGAACCAGTAGTTTTTCTATTTAATTAAATAATAGTAGGTATATTCTATTGTTGTTATAACGACAAATGTTTATATTGAGTTGGTTTATTATTATTAGAACAATAATTCAATCATTCTGAAAATTGTTTGTTGAGATTATTTTCGTGACGTTTCGATATTAAGTAGGTTTAAAATGTTTATAGTTCGAAGTAGGTACTGTACATTTAGTGTATTTCGGGCTATTTACCTATTATTATCTATTATTTATTTTGATAGAAGTTGTAATTTCATTACGTAACTTGAAAACCATTAAATTAACTAACCATCATAATATAATATATCATATAATAGGTACCTGTCCAACCTACAGATACATACCCGCGTACTTACTATTTATGTGTACGATTAATATTATATATTTTCTAATATTTATACAAAACGCTGTTAATTATTATTGTGTTAACTCAACATTACATTGTTTATAGTTTGCTTATTTCTTGCCGAACAGTCATACGTTAGTTATACGTTATAACTTATATGTATGCATTACGACTTACGAGTAATATTATAATAATATATAACAGGTATATAATTTATATAGTTAATTTAATTGAATTGACTCCAGTCACGTACCTTCTATGATAAATTGATTACATTTTTGATTTATATGTAATACAATATATATATATATATTTATCACTATTAATCTAATAATAGTAAAACCACAGTGCAATATTTGGTTTTCAAATAGTCAATAGATATCCATTGATATTACATTTGTTTAGGTAGTCAGTACCAAATAATCAAATATCAATAGTTAATATTCTATCATCTCCAAATATAACTTTTTTTTTACTTTACAGGACATTTGCATCTTCAATGCTCCTCCCCTTAATCCTTTTAAATCGTTTTTATATTTGACTCTTTAATAAGTACAGACTTGTTTAATTAACTTCTCTTATGCGCAACCATGTCGATTCTAATCTTTTTGATTTTTAGAAATACCTATTGTTATCATTTATAGTAGATAGGTATTTGCTTTTTTAAAAATTATATATAATATTAATTCCGTATCTGTATCAAAATATAAAACAATATTACGTATGAGGTGTTTTATCGTTTATTTTATTATAGTTTTTCTATGCAAATACAAACAATTTATTATGTTAGGATTTATGTTTTATCCCCAGGGTAGACTAACAACTTTCTCCTACCATAGTAGTATTTTTAGACTTTATTATTTTATGATTTATTTCTTTGAGGTGTGTAGTAATGTTTTGTACTTCTTACTACCTGCTCACAATTTATTTAATACCCATTATATTAAAACAGTATAGTCGATGGTTTGAGTTCCTAAACATTTGAATAATTTTGGTATTTTTTGTATTGGTATGCATTTGGAAAATTACCATAGTTGTTATTATAATAGTGTAATTATAATATAATTTTGGAAAAAAATTATTCGTGTTAGAAATAAATTACAATACTGGGTCTTGGTCTACATCATATTGTAAAGACCGGTACCTGTTTCATATTTGGCACTCATTTTGTTTCGTTTATTTTAGTGAAAGATAGTGGAAAGAAATTGCAAACCAATAATATAATATGAAATTATAGAAACATATTTAAATACCTAATAAATGTTTCAACTCAATAGATAATCTTTATTTATAGTCAATATTTATAGCCTATAGGTAGATACATAACTACTACATAGTTATTTTGTTATAATTTAATTCAAAATAATGTTTTAATCAAATTGATTAGTAAAGAAAATATGAATAATGTATAAGTAACTATATTATATCATTATATGTAATTTATTATTAGGTACTGTTTTAACACGTCAACTGTCCAATTATAATAGCCAACTTTACGATGCATAATATATTATTTTGATTTACAAAAAACGCATATATTATAAAACGATGTGAACGTAACGACGTAATGTATTAATATTTGAAAGCATTTGACCTTTTGCAGTATTGTAGATTATTCAAAATTCAGGTACCTATTTATTCCATTCAATTTTTTTAAATTTTAGTTTCTAAGAGTTAAATTTCAATGTACAAGGTTAATATAGTAGTATATTGATGATTAAATCTGAAAAATATAGGTATACCTACTCGTATCTCGTAGGTAGGTATAACATATTGCGGGTATTCACTTTTTAAATAGCATATGGATTAATATTTATTTTTTTTTTTTGCCTTCCAACTGTTAGCTATAATTACTGTTTATACTTTATATATTTATTAGGTATTATACAGGTTAGGTTAGGCTAGGTATTCCGGTAACACATTATAATGATGGTATGCCTAAACTATCGGATTACCAGTCAGTCGTGAGTCATCTCTATAACTATTAATTTATTGTGTTTTGTTTCGCAGACGAATCCGCGTTGGGATACGCGTGGCGCCGCGTCACCGTCGCGCTGGTAGACGCGTTTTCCTTGGTGTTACCACCGTCCGCCGCCGGCCCGGAACCGGACTGGGACGAGGACCGCGCCCGGCCACCGCACAAACGCTGGCGGGCCACGTCTGCCGCCCTAACGGCCGTTCTTGTGGCCGTGGTCGCGGCGCTGTCTTGCGGCATATGCGGCGTGGTCGCGATACTGTACCGCCGCCAGAATTACGGCCACCGTCGCGGCGACCGTGGCCACGTCGCGTACGGACTCGGATGCGACGGAGGAGGTGTCGACAGCGCTGATGGCGGTGACGCCCAAGAAGGTACCGGAAAAACCGTGATTGTCGGGCGGCTGAAGGCTACGGACGACGCACCACCGGCCACCGACGTCGACGGCGCGCGACCACAGCACCACAACCAGCAGCAGCAGCAACAGCGCCTGCTACAACAGCGACAGCAACAGCAGCAGCAGCAGCAGCAACAGCGACAGCGACAACTGCAACAGCAACTGCAGCAGCAACAGCGACGACTGCAACAAACGCCGATCGCCGGGTCCGATGACGCCCGTTCCGGGGCTTGCACGCCCCTACTGCACGCGCAACCGTTGTCTCGCAGGGTGCAGTACCCGGCGAGACCGGAAGCGGCAGGTCGACCGCTGTCCGCCACGTTTCCGGTTTCTTGCGCACCAGACGACGACTACGATGACGACGACTACGACGCCACCGCACTACGTCTACGTGCGACTGACACGTCCACCGTCAATTACAACGCTGCGACCGTCGATCACCGCGACGACGGTAGAGGGCCGGACGTCGTAATGTCGACGGCCACGACACTACATCTGGCCGATACCGGTACATACCTATTTATCATAATATCTTTATACGAATCGTGGAAATTTTCCCCCTTACTATTTTCGGTGTAATAGGACATCCCCCACCCATTTTTAAATAAAATAACTATAGATTATTAGCTTATAAAATATATAATAAATTATAGATGTATATTTTTGATCAACTGAACTACTTGAATCAAATTCAAAATCAATTATTCAATTGTTAAATATCCAAACTATTATTAAATTCAATATTATTAGTCAATAATAAACTTTTAAAAAAAATTGGGGAGAAAATGTTCGCATCAAAAATATATCGATGGGGGGAAATGTCCATTTTCCCTTTATACATGTTACGGTTTTGGAGGTATTAAAATTTAAAAAAAAAAATCAATAAGTTTAAAAATTTTAATTCAGTTACAATATTTTCCAAAGATTGTTAACATAATCTAATTTTGTTATTTTATACGAATTTTAATTGAGACCAAATAATAACGACATTTGTCCTCACACTTGAATTATTTCCCTATTCTATAGTATCAAGAGTGTGAGGGTTATCAATAAATACTTTCGCTTTTTATGAGGTGCCTCCATAAAATATAACTGAAAACTACTGATCTGTATTCAATTATACAAACAATAATTGTAATTAATGTCCCGATAAGAGTACATTATATTATATCGAAGTGATATATTCTTCTTCGTGGAGATCAACCCTCATATTTTGATACCCACACTACTCTTCCCGGCAAACCTCATGTTCCATGCGTAATAATAATTAATAATATTATATTCATCAGTCCAGCACCAAAAAAACGTTTGCTAGATAAATGACGGCCTTGCTCGTCCTCTTTTATGCTATTTCAACTATATTCCTGTTATTATATCATTATGTTTATTGCAATTATTCGTCTCCGTATATCTTGTTATGTACTCAATCATAGTAGGCACCAATAGGCCAAAATATATGTTACAGTAAATAATAATTGAGAACATAACATATTATGTAATATGACTGGTCGTTAACATTATTCACCAATTACCTACATTGGTAATTATATCGTTAGAAACCAAAATATGTTCACGTCAATCGCCAGCTAACGATTAGGTACCTAGGTTGTAGGTAGGTTTTTTTTCTTGTTTAAATTACATTCACGTTGTTGTCCATAGAAAATTAACGTTGATAAACGTTGGGTGATGTAAATTTTCGTTTAAAAAACCCGTTACTCCGAACTCGAAACTTAATATTTGAGTGACTATAAATAGGTACAATAGATTACAATTTATTATTTTTATAAGAGTAGGTACCTAAGTTGGACTCACGCCACTCAGGAGATCTTAGCGAACCAACACACCCATAAAAACTGCAAACTATGATTACTCATCTATGATGATGGTTTTTGAGAAGAAACAAAAGTTAGAGCGGTTTAAAAAAAAAAAATACTTTTCGTACCTATACCTTGAATTGTCAAATCTAAATTCACTAATATTTTTTTATATAATATGTATACTGACCACTGAATGCACTAATGTTAGCCATTTAAAATTATAGCAATTAAATTTATGTACGTACCTATTTATTGATTTATTTATAAATACAATGCATATATTATTATAGATAGGTCAGGTGGTAACTGGCCACAGAAAGATCAACCACCACAAACAAAATTCAGTACCACGAACAGCAACCACAAATGGTCGTTAAACCGACTTCCGTATCAAAAACCAAATACAACTACTATTTCAAGGGCCAAATTTACAACGACCTTAACACCAACAGCAGCTGCAATCTTAACAAATAAACATACCATATCTAAAACAATCAAGCCGGTAATAGATGAACCTATATCGGTATCATCTCGGGTGTTATTAAATGCGCTTCATCGAGAGTCATCCATCTAAAACTATGGTTAACTTTATATAATATATAGGGTTTTATTAAAATAATCGTTGTCTTAATGACTTTATTATCTCTTTTCGCTCTAACTTTATTTTTTCGGTCTATTTGTAATCATAACTAGACACATAAATTGTGTGTGTTTACCGTATCTAAAAGTTAAATTTAAATATTGTCGGTGATCATTGCCACGTTGTATAATATTATTGTGATTCCACATTTTTTTTTACATGGAATTGTTACTGTTTTTGTTAAAATATTATGTCTCGATACGTTTTCATTCCTACGGACGTGTTACCAATTTAAGTTATAAGATAGGTATAACCCTTTGATTTCATGTACCTACTACTTGTTAGAATATTATTTAGGCCAATCAAAAACGTTAGTTAAACTTTTGCATTGTTTATTTTTAGCAAAACTATTTATTTACATTAAATTGTGTTTTAGTAGGTACTATTTGATTTACCGTTGTCATTATAATATTATGTGTACATATCAATATATTATCATGTGTTATTACTTATTAATGTACTTTAATAGTTTTTTTTTTGTGATAATGATTTTGTAACCAGTTCCTCATAAGTCATCGTAGAATAAGGTCCCTCGTAGAATTTCTACATAGGTAGTTATTTGGGTAACTATATTAATAAGGTACCTATCTAAACAGATAAGACAACATATATATTAAAATAATTCATAACTCTGCTTAATATAGTACCTAATAAGTAGGGTTAAAATGTTGAGGTAATATAATAAATAAAAAAAACAATTTCAATTTAAAAATAAAGCATTTTATAATTATTATTGTTATAATGTTTTCACCAATTAAATATTGTGTTAAAAAAAATAGCAATTGAACATATGTTGACAAACAGTCTTTGAAAAAACGTAGACGGTCTAGTACCTACATTGATAATTAATAATTACATTTCAATGTCCATCGGAGATATACGATACCTAAATATACTTAATAATTATTATAATATTATTTCATACCTACCTAAGCACTATGCCACTATACTACTATATAGCCGTAGCCGTTATTAACTTAAAAGTCAATACCATCGGAACGTACCTACCGTAAAACCGAGTGAATATCAGGATATAAATAGTTTCAAAGTACCTAAGTAATCAATTTAACTGATAAATTGTATTTATTACTATCGTAAATTATAATATAATAATATGCAGTTACCTACTACCTCGATATAGGTAATATACGTACCTATGCATAGGCGGAAATCCGTTAGAATTTCAAAGGGATTAGCATTTTTAATATCATCAATGTGAAACATTGGTGGCTACGTCTCCCAACCTCCTCCCCATTTTCGCCTATGGACTATACCAAGCAGTGACAAAAATTTTCAAGTCCTTGCTAAAAATGATATTTTTTTAATTAAGATTATGTCAGCGCAATATTTGTTTTCTCAATCTGGCCCACGCGCCACATGAACAAAACCCATTAACGCTGAATCATTTTAGATTCTGAGTGAAACGATGAATGTATTGATTTTACAATGATGTGTGTTTTTTTTTTAATTTTAATTTTTTTTTTGTGTCTGTCATCACGTTTTAGGACAGTAAAAGTGCTTGGATTTTCTTCAACAGTAGCTTTTCTGATAGAAAAGTGAATCTAGTTGGTACTTTGGGGAGGTCAAAAGTAAAAATTTCCTAGTAGTTTTCACAAGCACCAGGAAAAACAACATAAAAATTAAGGAAAAACGGGAATTTTTACGCAAAATCGGTTTTCCAAAAAATCGATTTTGGTTTTTGGTGTAACTCTAAAAGAAATGAACGTATATACATGAAATTTTCACTGGTTGTTTATATTTGCATTTTCTATACACGATAACATTTTCAAAATATTTTGATTTATTTTGAACTGTTTAGGGACATTTTCATTTTTCATTTTTTTTTTTTTGTTTTTTTTTTAAAAATATCAATTAAATTTTATTTGTTGGTTGTGAAAGCTTGAACATTTAATAGAAGGCTCCTAGTATATTGTTTCAAAGGCAGATGAAAAATATTAAAAATCCTTAGTCACAATTTTATTTTATAAGCTTTTAAAGTTCAAAAATTGACAAAATTTGTACAATATTGGATATTCACTCGATTTCTCATGTAGCGATTTCCTTATTTTGTTGTAATTACAAAAACGAATAACTGTAGATACATGAAAATTTCACTAAATGTTTATATTAGCATTTACTATACATCATACAATTTTGAAAATGTTTTGACTCTTTTTGAGCTGTACGGACATTTATAGCTTTCAATTTTTTTTAGTTTTTTTTTTTCTATAAATATCAATAAAGTTTTATCTGTTGGGCCAAAAAGTGTAAAAGTTTAATACAAGGCTCATGATATATTGTTACAATAGCAATTGAAAAATATTAAAAAATACATAGGTACAATTTTTTTTTATAAGCATTTAAAGATCGAATTTTGACAAAATTTATCAAAATTAATCGAAAATTATCAATCATTGTAATTAATAAATTATAAAATGTTCAGTTTTTATAGCTAAGGATTACAAATTTAAAACAAAGGTTCTCATAAATTGTTCATACTGTAACCAAAAAATCTAAAAAATATATTAACACAGTTATTTTTTACAGACATTTTAAATTCAAATTTGGACGAAATCACATAATAAAAAACCTAGAATAACTATTTTAGTTATTTTGTTGTGATTGTATAATATTATTCGTGTTTACTTGAAACTTCTCAAGTATACTAGTATACTACTATATATCTATGATAGTATCAGGGTTTGTTGATGGTGTATACCTAACGCGTTATAAGTACCTAATGGATATTGTGATATGATTCATTTGGAATTCATTATAGGTCAATTTTTTTTAATACCATATACCTATATATAAGGACATACCGTCTCCGCTCAGAATCGCTTTTCTTATACAATGATATAATATCATTGAATTCAAATGTAATTTCATCCATTATACAGTGACCCACTTGTAACCTACTGTACAGCAGAGCGACACCCACTTGCCCACCTTTTTTCTATTTAGAGTAAAATTACCCATTGTAAAAAAGATAAATAATAATATTATTGAAGGAATGACATCGATTTTATATTTTATTGTTATTTGACTTTATATTAAACTTTCAAAATAAACAAAAATATGTTGTACATTTAAATTATGTTTAAATTATTTTGAGACAATATTTAAACAAACTGATATGTCATTCCCTCAAAAATATTATTCTCTATATTTGTTGTAATATGTGATTTTACTCTAAGATTACTTAAAAGCATAGAACAATGATTCTGCGTAAATGCGTTTTGTCTATGTTGCGCGTGGGCCAGAGAGAGAAAACAAATAGGTAGTGTGCTGACATCCTCTAAAAACAAAATAACTACAATACTAAATATGTTTAATTTAAATACAATTTTGTCAAAATTGTAATTTAAGTGTGTATAAAAATCTATAAAACTTGTGAATATGATTTTTGAAATTTTTATTATGCTGTAAAAAAAATGAAATATGAGTTAGGCATGTGGATTTAAATATGAAAAAAAAACAAAAACAATGCCTTTTAAAAATACGAGTTAAATAATGCAATAATATTATAATATAACACAAACTAAATAAAATGTCCTTAAAAATGGTTTATAACATAAAGTTAATAAAAAATAATTAAATAAATGTTTTTAACAAATGTACCTATTATTTTAGTTTACACAATTCGGTGATCTAGCCGATATTTATGTATAGGTACTATCCTGTAGGACCAACTTGGTACTTTGTAGGTTAATTTTCAAGTTTATCACGCAAAAACTAACATTTCATTAATCATAAATCGAAAAAAAAAATTAAAAACAACCACAATTTTAAAGACTAGAATTAGCACAAAAATAATAATTATAAAACATTACACTATTATTTAAATTACCATCTACCTATATACAATTATATGTAATTATTAATGAATTTGGTTTTAAAAAAATAAACAGGCAATTTTTATCTCACATTAATAAATACTAAATAGTAGGTTTTATTATTGTAATTCGATTATATTATTTATCTTTTTGAAAATATCAAATCTGTCAATCAAATAATTATAATATATTGAATTATTGATATTAAGAATTTGGAAAGTGTTAATATAATATAATATATTATAATTATAATATATTATAATATATATATAATATATTCATAATATGTACCTATTGTACCCATATAAATGTAAATATAAACATTTAAATTACCTATTTGTCTACTCAAATGGATAATATAGTAGACTATTATATTGTGTACCTACCTATAGTCAATAGTCATATACAGTTCATCAGTGCATATTAAATGTACCACGAATGTACCTATATATTAAGTAGACCTGCCTAACCTATATACTGACTATATTATTGTTTACAATCATGTTGCACCGATATTAGTACAATAGTGCAGTATCTAAGTACCTACCTACCTTTAATATTGTAATGTCTACCTAAGTTATTAGTTATTAGTTATTACCTGCATCTTATTCTCATTTGAAAAAAATAAGTTTTTATCTGATATCACCACAGAACTCCTACTTGAGCGATATACAGAATCTAAGTAGGTCTATACTTACTTACTTGAAAATAAGGTCATTCAGTATATTAGTTAAGTAGTTTAAGTACCTACCTATGACCTACCGTTATACATTAAGAGGATGTCGCATCCGCATATGTTGTCTCCGTCTTACACACGTACGGTATACCAACAATTTTTTGGCGCTGGAAAGAACTGAGAAGGCTACAGTCATAACTAAGAAACAACATTTTCACCACATATACTTTGGCTGTGCTAAATCGTTTTTATTTTTTTGATATCACTTATATGAAAAAAGTTCTCATTGTTTCAAAATCCATTAGGTACCTACTACTTGTGTTTTTCAAACTTTAATAACTTTTTTTTTAAGTTCCCGAAAACGAAAAAATAAAAACGATATTGCAGAGCCAAAGTTCTCCTTTTTAAGTGGTGAAAATTTCGTTTCTTAGTTATGTCTGTAGCGTTCTGGGTTCTTCCCATCACAAACCATTTTTGCCATGTTGTACATTTGTACGACGGAGAGACACTTGCGGGTGCAACGTCCTATTAAATCATTAATTAAATGTATCAATTATTATATCACCCGTCACCGAGTCACCAGTCAGGCTTTTTATGTTTTTAGTTGTTCAGTGTGTATGTATATAGCTTCACAAGGATTATGAAATATTTAAACATAATATGATTGTATAAGTTATTGCATATACTGAGTGCACCTTATCTATTTAGTCATTTAGATACTAATTACTAATACCTATATAAAATATATGTTTTAGTTGAAGAATTGAATAGACTACTGGACTACTTTGAAAATGAAGATTTATCTTATGTACGATACTGAAGTCAGTAGAACCTCTACATAACTATAGTCAATAATACTCTACATTAAAGTCAGAACCAAATAACTGTCATTACCATGACTACAAATAAACTTTAATTCCCCTTGAACTAGCTCAAAACCATAGCCAATAATCAATATAAGACAGACAATGTTAGACATACAAGATACAAATATCCACAATGATTCTCAACATCAATATGATATCACTTATTCAATTGGTAAAATGATGGAACACAATTGACAATACCAAAAACTTAGATAAATTATAGATTTAGTTAAAGTTTTAATAGGTACCCACAGTAAACATGGTAAATATATTTATTTATTTATTATTAATATACGGAGCAAAACTCCATTTACAATCTGTGTACAAAATATATAGCAGTCATTTAACACATTTAGGACGAAGACCGTGTTTTTGAAGATTTTTTTAAGATAATATTATCTTAAAAAATAATTGTTTAGTCGTCAACGTGAATTTTGATAAATTTAAATAAGAGTATAAATAATAATTATTAATTATCTATTAATTATGTATGGTATAAATAAATTGTTTTAACATCAATAAGTGAATTAGGTATATAATAAATGTGTGTTATGAGAAAAAGAAGAAAAAAATAAAATAGACTATAGTAAACAAATTATACGATTACAAGTATTTGGAAATTATTTCTATCAATTATCAGACCTAAGAAAGGGATATAAAATGGGGATTGAACAAATAATGTGATAAGTATATTATTACCTAAGTACTATAATATTTTTAAAAGTAGATTCATATAATAATATGTACCTAAATACTAAATGTTATTAAAAATATAACTTAATTTTATTATGTATGATATATTGGGCCAATTATTAAATTTTGGCCGAATTTTTGGCTCAGTGAAATAAAATTAAACATGTCTTACCATGTAGAATATCAAAATCAGTAGTTCGGTACCAAATACTAAATTTTTATAATTATACTGGTACAATACGATGCAATTTTTTATAGGTATATTATAATGCCTTGTTAAATTCTAAGTTTATAAACTCCGTATATTTTATTTAAAATATAAAAACAGCATAACAATCAGAATAATCATTATCTAAAATTGAAAATGTTTTGTGTTATATTATATACTATATATACGGATATCTATAAATAATGTAAGCAAATACACTAATACATCAATATGAAATAATAAATATAGGATTTGGTTCTCACTTATAAGCAAAATTAAGTAAAAAACTCAACTAGTGGATTAGACACTAAAAAATTGTAGTAAAAGCAGAAACCTAAAAAATAAAACTCGTTTATTATAAATAAAGCTATTCAAACTGCCAAAAATAAATAAAAATAATAACCTGTACACTTATGGAAAATTTATTTCATTGTAGATTATTTTGTTTTAATGAATAGAAAGAAGATGGTAGTCCCCAGAATTGGTACAAGAAATTTGTTAATGAAAAATTATGAACTAAACAGTGTTTCTGTGCCTGGAAATAAATTAAATTTGTAATCTCTACTGGGGTATTGTTGGCACACTTTTCATACTTTTTTTATAGTATGTAGTAAATATTTGGAATTTTTTTTTATAATTTTATATATTGTTAGTTGATAAATAAGTTTAAAAAAAAATTGCATCAAGTATTAAAATAAGTGATTAACATTTTATGTAGTATAATATTATGCATGCAATTTAAAGCCTGTAACATTTTATAGAACTATTCACATTTCCGACTTGAGGATCATTTAAATTTAAATTAGATTGTAAGATGTAGTTGCTGTATTGTGTACAATTTATACATTTTAAAATAAATAACTCAAACATTAATATAAAAAATAGTAAAAAAAAGGTGGGCAAGTGGGTGTCGCTCTGCTGTACAGTAGGTTACAAGTGGGTCACTGTATAATGGATGGTATTAAATTTGAATTCAATGATATAATATCATTGTATAAGAAAAACGATTCTGAGCGGTGACGGTATGTCAGTCTATGTATAAGACATATTATATACATATCTATGGTATTAAACAAAAAATTGACCTATAATAGGTACCTACCTATAATAAATTCCAAATTAATCATATCACAATATCAATTAGATACTTATAACACGTTATACATCAACAAAAACCGTGATACTATCATAGATATATAATAGTACACTTTAGAAGTTTCAAGTACCCACGAATAATATTATTCAATCACAACAAAATAACTAAAATAGTTATTCTAGGTTTTTTAATATGTAATTTCGTCCAAATTTGAATTTAAAATGTCTGTAAAAAATAAGTGTGTTCATATATTTTTTAGATTTTTTGGTTACAGTATGAACTATTTACGAGAACCTTTGTGTTGAATTTGCAATCCTTAGCTATAAAAACTGAACATTTTATAATTTATTAATTACAATGATTGATAATTTTCGAGATTTTGATAAATTTTGTCAAAATTTGATCTTTAAATGCTTATAAAAAAAAACTGTGCCTATGTATTTTTAATATTTTTCAACTGCTATTGTAACAATATATCAGGAGCCTTGTATTAAATTTTTACACTTTTTGGCCCAACAGATAAAACTTTATTGATATTTATAGAAAAAAAAACTAAAAAAAATTGAAAGCTGTAAATGTCCATAAACATCTCAAAAAGAGTCAAAATATTTTCAAAATTGTATGGTGTATAGAAAATGCTAATTTAAACATTGAGTGAAATTTTCATGTATCTACAGTTGTTCGTTTTTGAATTGCAACAAAATAAGGAAATCGCTACATGAGTAATCGAGTGAATATCCAATGTTGTAAAAATTTGAATTTCAAACGCTCATAAAAATTTAACTTGACTGTCCGGTAGAGATTTTTTTATTGATAAAGGTAGATAATCTTATAAGGAATCTTGTGTTTCATTTTCAAATCTTAGATTTAAAAAGAAAAATTTTTACGAATTCTTAACTCAAAATAATTTGCTAATTTTCGTGATTTTTCCATATTTTGTAAATTTTTGAACTTTAAATGCTTATAAAAAAAAATTGTGATTAAGGATTTTTAATATTTTTCATCTGCCTTTAAAACAACATATTAGGAGCCTTCTATTAAATTGTCAAGCTATCGCAACCAACAAATAAAATTTTATTGATATTTCTAGAAAAAAAACTAAAAAAAAATGAAAAATGAAAATGTCCCTAAACAGTTCAAAATAAATCAAAATATTTTGAAAATGTTATCGTGTATAGAAAATGCAAATATAAACAACCAGTGAAAATTTCATGTATCTACGGTCATTTGTTTTAAAGTTACACCAAAAACCAAATTCGATTTTTTGGAAAATCGATTTTGCGTAAAAATTCCCGTTTTTCCTTAATTTTTATGTTGTTTTTTCCCGGCGCTTGTGAAAACTACTGGAAAATGTTTACTTTTGACCCCCCAAAGTACCAACTAGATTCACTTTCCTATCAGAAAAGGTACTATTGAAGAAAATCGAAGCACTTTTACTGTCCCAAAACGTGATGACAGACACAAAAATATAAAAATATAAAAATATAAAAATATAAAAACACACATCATTGTAAAACCAATTCATTCATCGCTCCGCTCAGAATCTAAAATAAAGAATAAACTACAAGGTATATTATTTACAACTTATAAACAAATATATATTGTTCATGATGAAATTAATATCTCTTCCTAAATTAATACAATCATATTATATATAATAATATATATATTATATATATATTTAATTTATTTACATATAGTATCCAGAGTAAATTATGAAACAAACAACTACTAAGTTATTTAAAATAACTATGGAATAGGCAATAGCCAATACGTAGACTAACCAATCACAACAAGTACTAAGTAGTGAATACTAAATAATGGTACAGCAGTGTAATGGGTGGGTAATGAATAAACTGTAAAAATGTAGAATAATATAAATTATAATAGGTACGAATATAATATAATTTATACAATATATTTATCATAAATGTACATCTCTATGATATATATAAATTAATATATATTATATATTATAGCAACAGTCTAAGATGATCGTAATAATAACCACATTAAGTATTATGAATATAATTTGTGGCAACTTTGCTATTAATAATGTCTTTATAATTATAAAGAATTATTTATAAAATTATATTATAATTTACTCTATATTATTAGTAATTAATAATATGATGAATACGTTTTTATCTATAAATATAAATAAAAATATTTTACAATACAAAACATCTAAAAATATATATATATTTTTGCTATATCCTTAGAACATGGAGTTATAATGGTATTAAACAAAAGTTATTCTGAATAATATGAAAATTCCAAATTAACTTAGCTTATAGTTGGTAATTAACCGAACATTTAACTCTTAAACTCGTTTATGTCTAACTTTTGTTGTTATATTGCTTATTAATTAAAAATTAATAGTATCCCTTATCTCTTAATACACACTATTTAGGCATTCCATAAGTTATAATGATGCTCGATGCTCAAATACATGTACTGACAAAGTTTAATTTTAATATAAAAAGGCAGTTCACACATATTAACATTAACATGTTGACACAGCACTTTATTTGGTGCGTTATTGTAATGCCACGGAAAAGTGAATAATATAAAACTATATTCATTTACAGCCACCGGCGGTGGCAAAAGCATAACAATTGAAATTTACAAATGACCGCCGGTGGCGGCAGTCAACGTGTTAAGTGTATTTCTGGATTGAACCACATCAATATTATCAAATATACTTTTAAACTTAAAAACATAACAAATACCATAAACTGTATGCATTAAAGTTATAACAATTAAAACATTTATAACGTTTATGAAAATGCACTATAATTTCTTTTGAAAGTAGAAATTAATAAATTAAAATACAACATAAGATTATTGTACAAAATATATTTAAATATTCATGTTATTGTTCATTAAAATATAACCATAAGTAAATTTTATAAAAAAAAAAAATATAATATTTTTGATTATGCAATATTTTCAAATTCCTGCTATTTATTTTAATAATGCTAAAAAAAACAAAATTTGTGATCATGATAGTTAGGTCAAGTAATAACTTTATCTCAATTCACATCTGTTTTCATGAACATATTTCAGATACCTAATATATAATTGTTCTTAATTTGTGACACTTTTGATGTATGTAACTATAAGGTCAGTCGTTTTTACATGCACACTTCAAACAATCTAAATGCAACAGCGTTGGCACACATACTTTTATCCCATAGCTATAATTGCATCCATCGGATGAAAACATATGTGCCAACGCTGTGGCTATTTACACTTAGAGTGTTTGAGGTATGCACATAAAAACGCATGTCCTTGTAGTAGAATTGCTACAATATCACAGTATCAGGATATTAATGAAATTCCCTGAAATATCCTCATGAATATAGATGAGTTTAGGATTTAACTATCATAACCATAGTAGAATGTGAGTGAATGAAGTGAGTGCACGAGTAAGACGTCATCTTGATTTGTGAGTGAGTGTTGATTTTTGAATTTTTTTTAAACGACGCATTATCAGCCATCTTGAACTGGACCATGTGGATATTGTGTCCTGTTACGTTGCATACACATCAACTCTGTATACAAATAATAAATACATTATTTGGGATACAATATTAAATATATTGATGTAATATTAATAGGACAAAGCGGTATGTATTGTCCATAATGACATGCATGTACAAGGGGGAATGTGGGGGTCAGCCATTGGCCTTTTTAAACATTTTATAAAATAATGTTTTTATAGTGTAAAGGCGTTATTACAAAGGCTATGAGTAAATTTTTATTTTGCCACATCCAACACAGACAGACAGACAGATGGTAGGTACACTATTATATATGCTAATGACTAATCATTAATCAACTGTCTTACATTAAATTCATAAATATAATTATTATAAGAATACAATTTGACAGACAGAAGGTCGCCGATAGCAACATTGGGTACTTTTCTGTTATCCCTACTACCGCTCGATGCCGCGACTACCGCGACTCTCAATTCTGTTATCTCGACTACCACGCCGGTGCCGCGATTACCGGACTACAGTTCACTCGATTACCTGTTGCCGCGATCACCTGTTGCCGTCGTTGCCGACAGTTGTATTATTTTAAAATATTCCGTCGTTGTATTTATCAATTTTAAAATAATTATGAATCTGTAGAATTTACCAAACAGCGAAAAAGATGCTCTCGATTTTTTTCAAGAAAAGGGTTCACTTCCAACACACCGTGATTGCAAAAACGGTCATAAAAAAAAACTGTACATTGGAGAAAATATTTTGGAAATGCAACGTCAAGGCGTGTCAGCATAAAACCAATATGCGTATGGGTAATTGGTTTGAAAATAGTCGTCCACCTGTTTTAACCATACTCCAGTTTATATATTGTTGGAGTGCAGAATTAACATCCGTTAATTTTTTTGAAAGACATTTGGAAATGAATCATTGTACGGTAGTTGATTGGAATAATTACATGCGTGAGGTGTGCACATAGTCGAAATCAACAAACACAAATCGGAGGACCATGAAAAATTGTTGACATCGACGAAAGTATGTTTTCAAAAAGAAAGAATAATGCTGGAAGGATATTACCACAACAGTGGATATTTGGGGGAATTTTAACCAAGGAGACATTTCTTATCCAAGTTCCTAATCGCACCAAGGAAGCGCTTTCAACTGCGATAAAACAATATATAAAGGTAGGTACAACCATATATTCTGACTGTTGGTGTGGATATGATACAGACGAACTAACCATGCGTGCCGGATACACGCATGTTACAGTCAATCATACTAATAACTTTGTTGACCCAGTTAGTGGGGTCCATACTCAGCATATTGAACGTGTTTGGGAGGCTCCGCTAAATGGAGAAATAAAAAGCATAGAGGAACCAGACGCCATCATTTGGAGTCTTATCTGGCGGAGTTTATCTGGAGACAAAACATTGAAGGAGAACCATTCGATAACATATTGAAAAATATTACAGAAAATTGGTCACCAAAAATAGAATTTTAGACTTATGCAACTGTAACTGTGATAATTTATTTATATTTATTTAATATCGTATTTTGACGTTTTTATATTATAATAACTTTTAGACTGCTAAACTTTCCACTGCTTTGATAATTTTAGAACTAGTAGTTTGATGTTATACTAATACAAGGTTTATAGATTAAAATACGGAACTATCTGGATTCTGGATAGTACTATAGTAGTCGAGATAACAGAATTGAGAGTCGCGGTAGTAGGGATAACAGAAAAGTACCCAACATTGCAAAGATATCGCCCACAAATTCAATTATGCAAAAATTGGTTTTAAGCTACCCCCCCCCTACCCCAATATAAAAATTATGTATTTAACACTGTGACACGCTATGACAGTCAACGGGACTTATACTTACTATTGATTTTCAACGGCGTTTCAATTCCACTGATGAAAAATATGCATTGACGTCTGGCCCAAGGTAGTCGAAGCGCAATAGTTTACTGTATTACAACTATCCTGATTGGAATCGTCGACACTGAGAATCCTCATGATAGGATAATGTAATCTACCTACGTGTCTGAAGAGCGTGTAAGAGCCAATATTGGCCGACGGTTCAGTTAATCGGCCGAACGACATCGTACTCGGACGCTCGGTTGAGTGAGTCGTAACGAGAGTGTGAGTGCGGATCGGAGGAAGCGGAACACGTAGGCGGTCGCACGTACAAACTTTATAGGTCCGTTCCGTCGCAGGTGAGGCCGATTAGTAAAGAGTATTGTGCATAAACAATATTAATAATCACGATGTAGAGAAGACAATATCTTCCCTACATCGTGAATAGTAGTGGAGCACTGGAGCCGGAGTACACAACTACATACATAAAATATAATGGAAGAATGGATCGGCCATGCTTAGAAAAATATTATGTTGATAAAAGGCAATAGATAGATAATAATTTAATGCTATCAGTTTATCACAGAACAAAACATAGATAATATAGATATGATCTATGAACAAGACAAATGATGTTATAAAATTTATAATTTACATCATTTTAAAATTTAATTTTAATTTGTATATTTGAACAAAACCCACAGATATATAAAGTAACTTTATATATCTGTGACAAAACCTAACAAAATCGCCACTTGAGTGAGAAACTGCCTTCTCTCTCATACTTAAAAGACCCCGACCACGACTTGCGTTGTATGATTTAACATGGCCTATCCATTCTTCTATTATCTATGGTTTCATGGCTTTGAAATTGTTCGTAACTTCTTATCTTACCGCCAAGCTTACAACATCATTCTTGTTGATAATTGTGCGATAAGAGTATTAAAAATTATAAATTATAATAATATAAATTTGGCGCACGGACTTAGTTTTGAAGTTATGGCCTACTGAAGTTCACTATTTCGCGATTTAATGTTAATATTAATGTGAAAATGGTATTATAAAAGTGTTAAATTAAATTAAATTAAATTCAAAAAATAAAGTATTGTGAAAATATTTACGTAGGTAAATATCTTTTTGCGGGCAACGGCATTGACATTGACATATTCATATTAATCATATTCATATTATATTCATGATATCATGTTATATTACATGACAGTTAATTAAATAAAACTATTAGTAAATAGACCATATTATTCACGAACCGTAAACCAAATGACTTTCTAATATTCGGAGACTAGAAGCACACATTCGCAGCAACAACAACTTTCTAATGATCTTACCAAAAGACACCTGCAAAATCTACGTGCTGACCATACCAAAGTAGCTGACATCGTATATAGGAGGGACGGGAACACTGCATAATATTCAGATGTACCATGGCCGCCAAGACCATAACTACTCCACTCCACACTCAACCACATACTCTTTCATACGATTACTACATGAA